>PVLC010009643.1:0-29664 GCA_004027655.1 Graphiurus murinus | reverse complement strand
AACTCATTTGCAGGGAAGTAAATCACCGAAAACTGTTTATGAACTGGCATCCCTTCTTCGAAATGTAAAGCGAGGACCTCTTTAAGTGGCGGTATATTTTTGTTTGGGGGTGGGGGGTGGGGGGAGGGCGAGCGAGCCGCGGCTGCCATGCAAGCTTAGACTTTCGGAGCCTTCTCTGTCCTTTTCTATTCCTGGAAATCACAAAAAGTGTGGCGGCTTCGAGATCTTCTTCGCCTTTTCTTTTCTTTTCTTTTTTTTTTTCCTCCTCCCTTTCCCTCTCCTTTCCTGGCGAGGGTGACTAGGAGCCGGCGAATCCGCGTTTTTTTTCTCTCTCTCCCTCCCTTTCCCCCTCCCCACCCCCTCCCCAACAGCCCCCAACTACAGCCTCCGCCGCCGCCGCCGCCGCCTCAAAATTCAATAAAATGAGCTCTTATTTCGTCAACTCACTGTTCTCCAAATACAAAACCGGGGAGTCCCTGCGCCCCAATTATTATGACTGCGGCTTCGCCCAGGACCTGGGCGGCCGACCCACCGTGGTGTATGGTCCCAGCGGCGGCGGCAGCTTCCAGCACCCGTCGCAAATCCAGGAGTTCTACCACGGGCCGTCGTCGCTGTCCACGGCTCCCTACCAGCAGAACCCGTGCGCCGTGGCATGCCACGGGGACCCGGGTAACTTCTACGGCTACGACCCGCTGCAGCGCCAGAGCCTGTTCGGCGCGCAGGATCCAGACCTGGTGCAGTACGCAGATTGCAAGCTCGCCACCGCCAGCGGCCTGGGCGAGGAGGCTGAGGGCTCGGAGCAGAGCCCTTCGCCCACCCAGCTCTTCCCCTGGATGCGCCCGCAAGGTGAG
This sequence comes from Graphiurus murinus, assembly GCA_004027655.1. Classification (NCBI taxonomy): domain Eukaryota; kingdom Metazoa; phylum Chordata; class Mammalia; order Rodentia; family Gliridae; genus Graphiurus; species Graphiurus murinus. Next base: position 28,813 of record PVLC010009643.1, on the reverse strand, counting down.
CTCCTGTCGGGGCAGGCTGGGGCCGGGAGGGCCCCGGGCCGGGCAAGGGGCTGGGCAGGCCGGGGCGCTTTTCCTCCAGCTGCTGCAACCCTCGTCGGCTCGGTTCCAAGAGCCTAGCGCTTCTTCCTTTTCTTTCATTCTTTCTTTCTTTCCTTTTTTTTTGTTTCCTTTGAAGGGGGGGGTCTCTAAGCGACATTTCCTGAATCCATAAAGCCCCCACCCTGCTTTACTTTTCTTCTTCTTCCTCTCTTTTTTGCCTTTTACTGTTTTATGGGGGGTAGTGGAGAAAGGGTGGTAGGAGTGCGGGTGCTCAACTTTTGCACTTCTCAATTGCTTTATAGTTTAATTACCCTGAAGGAACTTTTCTTCTGGGGCAGAGGCTCTGGGGGCTTTTCAAGGTGGGTCCTTTCGTCCCCACTCCGGCTTTTTTATTCTTATCCTCCCCCTTCACATCCTTCCTTCTAAACTTTATGGCACTTTTAATAGATTTGAACCAGCCCCCCGCCCAACTCTGGTGCTGGCTACCAGGGGAGGGGGCTCCCCCATTCTGGCTTCCTTAAATTCAGCGGCGTCTGAGCCCCGCCATCCGCCCCCCCTCCGCTGACCGCGGCCTCCCCAGGCCCCCCGCCCCCGCACGGGGTAGAAGGTCCCCTGCCCTTATTATACTGGTCTCCCAGGCTGGTTCACGAATCTTCCAACCTTCTCTGTCCCTGCCCCCTCCCCCACCCTCCTCTCCCCTCCCCTCCGTCTCGCCCTTTCCCCCATTCCCAGCAGCCGCCGGACGCAGGCGAGGCCGACAGACCTACAGCCGCTACCAGACCCTGGAGCTGGAGAAGGAGTTCCTATTTAATCCCTATCTGACTCGCAAGCGGCGGATCGAGGTATCGCACGCGCTGGGACTGACTGAGAGACAGGTCAAAATCTGGTTCCAGAACCGGAGGATGAAGTGGAAAAAAGAAAACAACAAAGACAAGTTCCCCAGCAGCAAATGCGAGCAGGAGGAGCTGGAGAAGCAGAAGCTGGAGCGGGCCCCGGAGGCGGCGGACGAGGGAGACGCGCAGAAGGGTGATAAGAAGTAGGCTCCAGCTGGGACTGCCAGGGCCGCGGCCGCCCGCAAGCCCGCCGGTCCCCCGACCACGCCGCCGCCGCCCGCCCCCCGCCTCCGAGAGCTCCGGCCCCGCGAGCGAGCGGGACCGGGAGCCGGGCCTCCCACCGCAGCGTCCCCCGCCGCGCCAGTCCCCCGCTAGTGGTAGTATCTCGTAATAGCTTCTGTGTGTGAGCTACCGTGGATCTCTTTCCCTTCTCTTGGGGGCCGGGGAAAAAGAAAAGGATTTGAAGCAAGGACTCCCTCGCCCAGCGAGGGTGAGCGGCTGCGGCCCGGCCGAGCCCCCACGCCCCCGTCCCGTGTAAAAAGCCTCCTTGTGCAATGGTCCCTTTTCCTTTGAACGTGTTTCTTTGTAATGACCGAGGTACCGATTTCTGCTAAGTTCTCCCAACAACATGAAACTGCCTATTCACGCCGTAATTCTGTCTCCCTCTCCTTTCTCTCTCTCTCTCTCTCTCTCTCTCTCTCTCTCTCTCTCTCTCTCTCTCTCTCTCTCTCGCTGCGTTCTCATTTTCCCTCCCAACCCTTCTCTCCCCGCTGCCCTGCTTAGCTCGCTGACTTTCTCTCCTGCTTCTCTTTTCCTCCCCACCCCCTTTTGGGTTGACAATTTTGTCTTAAGTGTTTCTCAAAAGAGATTACTTTAGTTAGCATGCGCGCTGTGGGCAATTGTTAAAAGTGTTCTTAGGTTTACTGTGAAGAGAATGTATCCTGTATCCGTGAATTGCTTTATGGGGGGGAGGGAGGGCTAATTATATATTTTGTTGTTCCTCTATACTTTGTTCTGTTGTCTGCGCCTGAAAAGGGCGGAAGAGTTACAATAAAGTTTACAAGCGAGAACCCGAGACTCGCCCGGCCCCAGCTCCTCCTTCGCGCCCAGGCGCTGGGCCGTGCTGGGGGGAGCCGGGGTCCGCGGGCTCCTGGGCCGGCCGGCGCTAGGCCGCCCAGAGGAGGGGGCGGGGGCTGGAGGCAGGTGGTGCGAGTCCCCCGGCCCAGGGGCGCAGGGGGCGAGGGAGGCGGCTGCACGCGATTGGAGGAGAGAGGAACGAGGGAGGGGAGCCCACAGAAACCCCCTCCCCTCGCGTTCCGAGGCTGCGGGGCCCCGGAGACCCCAGCGCCCAGGCCGCGCTAGACTAGAGATGCTCGGGGTTGGTCCCTGCGTCCCCTGCCACTTGTCTCTTTGTTTCGGCGTGTGTCCTCCCGTGGTGGGGGTGATAAAGATGGAGTGCAGGGTTGCTGAGCACGCTTCTATTTTTATTTTTCTTGGACTCGGGTGGGGAGAGCCGGAGGAAAGGGGAGATGTTCCTCCCCACCTCTCCCGCTCTGAGACGTGGCCGCCTCTGCCCAGCTCCAGGCCGTGACTCGCCGCCTTCCTTCCTTCGCTGCCTCTGCCTCTCTGGCAGCCACGCTCGACTGAGGCATCCGCCTCCCGGAACCGGGAAAGCTGCGAGCCCCGAGCCCGGGCCGCCCTCTTCCCTTCCTTTCTCTCCCTACCCCCACCCCTTCCTTTTTTTTTTTTTTTTTTTCCAAATCCTTTTTTATTTTTTATAGCCACCAGAAAAGCCCAGCGTCCAGCGCCCGTGGGCTGGATCCCAGTGCCCTAGGAATACCCATGAAGTCTTGTTCCATCTCCGCCAATGTATCTGGGGCGCCGAGCTCACCGCGTTCCTCACCTTGGGAGAACCCGACCAACTTCCAAAGGGCCAGCCGGGATGAATTAGCCCGGATTAATAAAGACCTGACCTGCCCCCACCCACCAAGTCGCGCGCTTTCAGTCCCTGCGTTTGTCTCTCGCTCGCTCGCTCGGTAACGGGCCGGGGAAAATGGGCGAGGGTGACAACACGGATCGCTCGGAGGTTATTTATTTTCCCTTCCACTCCATCCCTTCCTCCCCAAATCTCGCCTGCAAGCTGCCTCCAGCCCGCGGGGGTCGACAGCGGCCCTTGAGCCCCCAGCCCCAATCCACAGAGCTCGGCTTTCCCATTCATTATTGATCATATTTTATAAATCTAACGCCACACAATTTTTTCCACATTACCGGGAGCCGTGGGGAGACCGGCCGGCCATTGGCGGAGGCGATGTCACGTGGGCGGGGTCACGTGGCTCGGAGAGGAAAAAGGGGGTCCTTTTTGGTGTAAATCTGGACTCTAATTCTGTAATATATCAAGGAATCTCGTAAAACCGACACTAAAACGTCCCTGCCTACAAATCATCCGGCCAAATTATGAGTTCATTGTATTATGCGAATGCTTTATTTTCTAAATATCCAGCCGCAAGTTCGGTTTTCGCTGCCGGAGCCTTCCCCGAACAAACTTCTTGTGCGTTTGCTTCCAACCCCCAGCGCCCGGGCTATGGAGCGGGTTCGGGCGCTTCCTTCGCCGCCTCGATGCAGGGCTTGTACCCCGGCGGGGGGGGCATGGCGGGCCAGAGCGCGGCCGGCGTCTACGCGGCCGGCTACGGGCTCGAGCCGAGTTCCTTCAACATGCACTGCGCGCCCTTTGAGCAGAACCTCTCCGGGGTGTGTCCCGGCGACTCCGCCAAGGCGGCAGGCGCCAAGGAGCAGAGGGACTCGGACTTGGCGGCCGAGAGTAACTTCCGGATCTACCCCTGGATGCGAAGCTCAGGTAACGCAGCGCACCGGACCGGTCCCGAGCCGCAGCGGCCTGGGCACATTCCCCGGAAGGTGCCCTGTTCCCGGCTAGGCGCCCCCTTTCCGCGTCCCGAGTGCTCCCGGCTGGCGGCCGGCCCTGGGGACGCGGCACCTCCTGGGCCGAGACCCGGCGCGCTGCCCCCACCCCCATTTTTGCTCGGAGCTCTCTGGCTTGCTCCGCTTCCCGGCGGATCTCTCTTCGCCGACGCCAGGGCGCTCAGAGCCCCCAGCCCGCCCCCACCCTTCCTCCCGGCCTTTTAGCTTTAAATATTTATCAGCAGCGCTGGCACGGGCTGGAGACGAGGCCGTTTGTCTTTCGGAGGAAGGCTGGGGTTTGCAGAGAATAGCCATTAGGGTCTTCCCCCTCTCTCCCCCCTTCCCCACCTGGGATCTCAGCTCTGGGTGTGTCCCCCAGCCCCAGCTCGGAGAAGACGTGGGAGAGGGGGGCCATAGCGTTAAGCACGTCTCCCCTCCCCCTTCCTTCCCAGCCAACCCCGCTCCCCCATTATTCCCACCAGGACAATTAGAGGTGGGCTCCGGAGGCCTGGTGGGAGGAGGGGATGGGAGAGATGAGGACCCAGTCAGAGACACGGAGCCAGAGAGGCAGGTGGAGAGAAGGGGCCTGAGGCCAAGAGAGATGAGGCTCATGACCCCCCAGTGAACTTGGGGGGGGAGAACTATAGAAAGGGGCAGGGACCTCATAGAGTACAGCTAGGTTCCTCAGATGTCCTTCCTAGGACTCCTAGGCACCCCTAGAGAATTAGCCAACAAGTTTGGAGGTGTCACTCCAGAAGGGCAATCTCCCCTTGGGGGAGGGGCTAGGACGTCACAGAACCAAATTGAGTGCAGCCCACCCAGCAACTATTGTGGGAGTCCCAAGAGACCAGGGCTTCCAGGAGTTCTCCTGCCAAGCCTGGCCCAGACATCCTTTTCTACACTTCTCCAAGTCAGATGGACTTGGGAGCCAAACCCCAGGTCCAGAAGGCCCAGCACTTGTGGTTAGAAGCTTCCAGCCTAACCAGGGTTGGGGCCAAGAGGAGCCCAGTTCTCACACCATCCGCTGTGGTGGTCAAAGCGTCCATTACCTGCTCTATAATTCACTACCTTTCCAGTTGATTTATCAAAGCCCCAATTTTTCTGCTCGTAAACAGTTCAGCTTGGCTATTATCTGACTTGAAATGAGGGCCCCTAGCTCCTCCTCTCCCCTGTCTCCTTCCCAGGAAGGTTGGCACCAGGACCTCCCCCAAGTCTCTTCTGAGTTCTGGGCCTAAATTGGGGAGTCCCCATCTGCCCCTCCTGCAGCCTCTACCACACAGACACTTTGTATTCCACCCTAATCCAGGTTGCTTGGGTCTCCTCCCCCTTTGCTGTCCTGAAGGCTCAGAGATTGCTTTGGAGATCAGGGTTGTCTAGGCAGGCAGGTGGGCCGCAGGTGGGCACCACAGCCTGGCGCCTGCTGAGCCCCAGCCACCCACCGCAAGACTCATCAAAGGGCAGCTACTCTCAGACCAACTCCACACTCCAAGAAATCTGCAAGTCCCCTCCTCCTCATTCCACCAGCGTCTGGGGTGGAGGGAGCTGCTGGGCCTAAGAGGTCCCTTTGTCTCCTTTACTTCCTGGGAAACACTCAGGCCAGGCCTGGAGCCCCACTGCAGGGACACTCGCATGATTTCCTTGACTCCCTACCCCAAAGACCACCAGCATCAGCATCCAGAAGGGAAGGCTTGGAGTCCCTGGTCCCAGAGAGAATTGAGGATTAACTTCCCCTCATCCTACACACACCCCTTAGAAGCAGAGCCTTCAAGAACCAGGTTACATCTTACAGGCTCCAGAAGCTCCAGGCTGAAAAAGACTTCTTGGATTGAAAATGGGAATATTTGCTTTGGTAGGTAGGCCTGTAGTAAGTTCTTCACATTGAGGCAAAACGTCAGCACAAAATAGCAGCTGCTGGGGTATGGAAAGCAACAATTTGGCAGAGCAGAAAAAAAAAATGGACTTCTTCTGCCTATGGTCCTCAGACAGCACACCAGGTCTAAGAGGGAGGTGGATGTTCTCTTGGCGTTTTCCGGACTCACTGTTTTTTTTTTTTTTTTCCTCCTCTAAATACTGTGCACAGGGGCTGATCGCAAGCGAGGCCGCCAGACCTACACCCGCTACCAGACCCTGGAGCTGGAGAAGGAATTTCACTACAACCGCTACCTGACCCGGCGGCGGCGCATCGAGATCGCGCACGCGCTCTGCCTCACCGAAAGACAGATCAAGATCTGGTTCCAAAACCGCCGCATGAAGTGGAAAAAGGAAAACAAGACCGCAGGCTCGGGGATCACCACTCAGGACAAGGCCGAAGCAGAGGAGGAAGAGGAAGAGTGAGGGACAGAGAAAGGGCAAAGGAAGAGAGAGAAGAGAAAGGGAGAGAAGAAGCCCAGTTTTGGAAACTGAACCAGAAAACTCAAATATGGGGGGAAATCTATTTAAATGAAAGCAGTTTTTTAAAAAATTCAAAGAGATAGGAAGGTGAAATTTTGGTTTCTGAACACTGTAAAAAAAAAAAAAGATACTACCTATAGGAAACTGTTGGGTTTGTTTTTGTACAAGATGGGAAGGGCATTATCTACCTGTTCTGTAGCTTTCTGGAATTTGCCTCCTCTTTTCTATGTTGCTATTGTAAGGTCTTTGTAAAATCTTGCTGTTTTGTAAGCCCTCTTTGATGCTGTTTTTGTGGCTTGTGGGTCTGCAGTGATGTGTGCGCTCACCACCGGGTCCTCTTGTGCCTCCTCATTCCCAGTGTTGGCACCCAAAGGGCCTTAGGGAGCCCCAGGGACCCACCGGGTAGCTCAGTAGTCCCCGTGTCCTCTCAGCCTGACGCTGCTTCTTGCTCCACAATCCTGCACTCCTCTTTACATTCTATGTGTATCTGAAGGATGGAAAAATAAAACACAATTAAAAACAACCAGATACCCTATTTTCTGTGTCTCCCTAAAGCTGGGAGGGGGTGAGGGTCAGGAATCCCAGAATCCTTGTGTTTTGCCTTCTGCTGCTGGCCCTTTTTTGTGCTGGGTCTGCTCTCCCCCTCCCCACATCTCCACTCTGGGGACTGCTGACTAGTGAACCCCCAAATCACAGAACAAATATTCCCCTTTACTCTTTTATGCATATTGGCACACCCCAGCACACACACTCACACATATTTACAGGCTGACACCACATAAAAATATACAGTCACAAATAAACACACATATTCATAAGTTCACATATAAAACATACAAGCATTCACACAACCCCTGCTCCTCACCCAGAACACAGGCGGTCCCATTCACACACACTCACAAGTCCATGCACATTCACAGTCACTCACAGAAGTATTGATAGATACCAGTGTATGCTCACACATTGGCTTATAAACAGAGATTCACATTTGCCCCCAAGTAAATATATCCATGAACCCATATGCTCAGTCACACACTCAAGAAACAAAACAAAAATTTTTTAAAATCTCAGTTTTGCAAACTGTCTTCCTCATGCCGGCCCTTCCTACAAGGCTGCAGAATCTGAGCCCCTGCCCAGCCACAAATACAGACGTGAAATCCAAAAATGCTAGGCCCTAGGAGACGGAAGAACTGATGGACAGGGAGGGTGAACCCCCAAATCCACTCCCGCCTCCTGGGCCGCGATGGGCAGAGGCCAGGCCGGCCTGCAGAGGCCTCATGGGCCGCCGGAGCCGCTAAGGCGCCAGGGCCGTGGCACCTTTCCGCTCATTCGGCAAATATCTTCCACAAGAACTATTCCTTTATTTTAATTTAGTTTATTTTACCTTCATTTGTTTAAACTTTTCTCATTCTAAATCAACACAGGCGATCCTTGTAAAACTCTAAAGTTGGAGAAAAAAACGAATCCCAGGAGCGAGATCGGTGCGAGTTTACCGGGGCTGGTGTGGTCACCACCCGCCTCAGCCCACGGCCGGGAGCCGGGCTGCGCCCGAGCCGCCAGTGGCTTCCTCTGCTCCTTTCTGCCTGCTCTGGGACTGCCAGCAACCTGGAGCCTTCTCCCGAGCATACAGAAAGAGACAAAATCAGAACACATTCGGGGGGACATTATTTCGTTTCCTGAATTTGGGCTGTGGCAGCTCAACCCAAAATACGGGGATATTTTAGGGAACCTGGGAAACACAAGGTGAATTAATTTTTGCTCCCTAAAACCTCTGATTGTGGGACAAAAACCTGAAGGATAATGTCTACACAGGTAGAACTGTGGAGCTGATTTTTAATATTTATGGATTACAAACCTTGGATTGTTTAAAGAATAGTCGTCTCAAATAGAAAGCGGAAAGGGGTCTGGTTTTAGTAAAATCTCTTTAATTTGAATTTGTTAGTAAAAGACCTCTAAACCTTCATTTTCCCCCCATAAATGACCACAGAACCCCCTGGAGAGCACATGGAACACTTGGACAAGCCTGTGTTTGGGCGGGAGAGCCTGGGATCCGGCTTTACCCTCCCCCAGTTTCTGGGGTGCCGAAAATCCAATTGTTGGACTATCCACTTTGGCCTCAATCCACGCCATTTTCCCTCCTGGGGCAAAAACTAGGCCCTAGGGGATCTAGGGCCCTCACACCCTCAATGCAATGAGCCTCACAGGTGGGGGGTCCCACCATCTCTAGGGCGAGGACAGAGCGGGCCAGTTCAGAGGGGAGAGGGGGCCGCTGAATCCTTCCTTTTACCCCGATTCAGAAGGTAACTCCCGACACTGGCTGCTGTTCCCGCCTCCCCTCCAAATCGCCTCAGAAAAGTCCCATGTGGAGGATTTGGGGTGAATTTTTACTAGAAAGGAGAGGCTGAGCTCCTGAGGAAAATAAGGAGGTTCCAAAAAGAATCCCCTTCCTTGCTGAACCCTTGTGGTTTCTCCACCCTGAATTCCTGCACCCTAAATCTTACCCCTTCTCAGATTGGGGTTTCCCAAAAAGAGAGAAGGAGAAGAAAAGAAGATGGCGACTGAGAAAAGGGTTGCTGGTGGAGCAGCCATGAAGAAATGCAATAAATTCCTTGTTGTTTTATGAAAATTTACAACTTTGTGATAGAAGTTTATGAGTGGTTGAATCCAGCGATTGGCCAGCGCCGGTCATGTGGCCGGGCGATCGTGAACATGAACTTTTTATCATTTCCCTGGTGGTTATAATGCAGCATTCTTTTGGACACCACACCTAGGTCGGAGCACTGTCGTCCTTCAGGGCTCCAGCCTCTTGATATTTTTATACTTCAATATCAGCTCAATAGAGCAAAAGAGAGAGAGAGAGAGAGAGAGAGAGAGAGAGAGAGAGAAAGAGAGAGGGGGGAGAGGAGAGGAGAGAGGGAGAGAGGGGTGGGAATTACACAAAAGAGAGAAACAAAAATAATTTTGATTCCTAAGTTAATTTGCTTGCTGATCTGGGATTTTAGTCATTATGAAGGGTAAATGGACAATCTGCCCAGGACCGCAGCCTGATACCATTTTTCAAAGCCAGAACTTACTCCATTTTCTATGCAAATGTCAGAAAAGCGAAACACCCTCTCTCCCAAGTCAGGGAAGGGGAAACGACGGCTCTCAGGTTGGGACAATATTATCTGGAAGCTGAAAGAAGAAACCGATCGCTCTTTTTCCCCTCCCTCCCCACCCTTTTCAATCCGGAGGAAGAAAACCCCAAGGTCTGCAAAGGTAAGGGAGATTCTACAATTCTCTTATTCTTTCGCATCGCTTTGGTAGGGGGGTGGGGCTTGGGTTTTTCTCCCTCCCCCCACTCCAAGACGGGACTGAACCCCACCTCTGGGCGCCGCAGGGAGAGGCTTCCTAGGAATTCGGTGGTGGAGAGAGGGGTGGCCGCTTCCTTGGAGGGAGATTCAAGGCGGGGAATATAGGAGGAGGAACTGAAAGGGGCCAGAAAGCCAGCTTTAAGCCGCCTTTTAAAGCTGGGTGGAGAGCTCAGGCGTGGGGGCCGAGAAAGAGAGGATGGGGGTGTCTGGGCTGCAGCGGCTCTGGCTGGAAGAAGCCAGTCGCTACAGCCCCCGTGGGTTTGTGCCCCCTCCCCCTCCCGCCATCCCTCCCTGGTCCCGGCCTCCCCCAATTGCCCCGCACAGTGCTCTTGCCCAGTGCGGGTATCTGGCGGTTTCCAGGCAGCCATTGGCACGAGGGGCGGTGGCGCTGAGGGACATCCTGGTCTCTGTAGGGCCTGGAATCTCCGCAGAGGCCGGCGAGGGCGAGGAGACGGCTGGAGAGACAGAGAAAGCACAATTCACAGATAAATGTTCACTATCTCCATTCGGGAGACATTTCTGAAATCAAAGGGCTGTAGGTGAAGGCCCCCAAAGCAAAGGAGACTCCCCAGGAAGCCTGCCCAAGATTGCTCAGGTCTCTCGCCACGCCCGCAGGAGGGAACCTCCGTTCTGCAGGGAGAGAGTTTTGTGGTTTTTCACGCGGTAGGTTTCAGCACGTTGGCTTCGGTGCGATATTGGTTCTATTACTTGTGCTTTATTGATATGGGGTGTGTGGATTTCAGTCGAGGAGGAAATTGTGTGTGTCTGATATGGAAACATTTCAAACTTTCCTAGATCGAAACGTGGTGATTGTGAAGAGCTGTTTAGCATGTTGTTGTTTTAAGGCTTGTAAACAAAAAAACAAAGAGAAAGAGAAAAGAAGCATATAAAAAGGAAGTCCGGTTAGGGAATCCGATGGTTTCGGAATTGAAAAGCTGCCTGGTGTTGAGCTCAGATAGCTAGTCCTGTAGCTCAGACTCCGGATTTCAACCCCCAGTCAGGCCTCCTGGGAGGCGAGTGGTGGAGAAGAACAGCTGGGCGGGAGACCAGGATTCTTAAAGTAGCTGGTGGGATGGAAGAAGGCGAAGGCACAGAGGTAAGGACTAAGGTATGAGGTGAGAGGGCTTCTGGACAAGTGACATTGGCAGGGAGGACGGGAGACAGTGTGATTTAGTTTGGTTTGCATGAACATGTCATTGCTTTTCTCTTTCTTAAGACCAAAATGCAAGGCGTTTGGCTTCAGGCCTCTGGTTGCCGGGTTATTACCGGGTCTGTCGTGTGTGTGTGTGTGTGTGTGTGTGTGTGTGTGTGTGTATGTGTGTGTGTGTGTGCGCGCGCGCGCGCGTGTATTCGCCCTCTCGGTCCTGAGCTGGGAGGAAAGGGAGACGCAGCCACTTGTGGCTCAGGGGGGAGGGGGGTCCCTGGGGGCCCAGGAAGATGTCTTAGACAAGGCCTGGACTGGGCTCCCAGAGAAACCCCTTGGCTTGGGAGCAAGGGAAGTTCTTCGATTGCACCCACGGCATTCGGGTCCTATTATCAAAGGGAAAATTCCCCAAACCCACTCAGACTAAAGGTCTTTTTCTCCTGTAGTCTTGGCGGGTTATAAATCGTCCCTTAGACAGTTTGCTCTGACCCAAATTATGCGGTTTGCTGCCATCTACCGTCCGTTCGAAGACACGCGCGCGGCTTCGGTGGCGCCGCAAGCCCCGCGACCCTGCCCGAGCGGTGCGGTCGCCTGGAGACTTGCAGCGCGGTTCGGCAGGATTCGGGGGATTTCGGGCCCACGCGGACGCTCTCCACTGGATCTTGGTTCCCAGGTGTAGATTAGAGAACAGAACAAGACATCACCCCAATATCCTTAGCCCCAGTCCAGTCCCCCACCCCCACATCCCAGCCCCAAACCTGGCGGCTGGCAGAGGAAGAGGCTTTTCTCAAGGCATATTTAAAGAGGACTATACTGCAACCCGCGGACAGGGGGTGCGGAACCAAAGGGCTAGGGGATCAGGGCCACGACATCCCCCATAGCCAAGGCACGGGAGAGGGTCTGGGCCGCTGGAGAGATCTGAGGCCAAGGCTGTTGGAGGTTTATTTGGTTTTCTTCGCAGTCAAGGGAGTGGGCCCATCAGGGGAGCCGCCAGCCCGGCAGTTCCACTTGGTTGTCAAAAGACAAACCGAGTCTGTGTTCTTCCAGTTGGTTGGTGGGTCTTGCCAGTTCCTTAGCTGGCGAGTCCGTGAAGAAATTGGACTGAGTTTCTGGAAATTGTTGCTGTCTGCAAGTGAGCGCCTATCCCCTCCCCCACTCTCGATCGGTTCAAGCGAAATCGACGCAAGTATGCTCTGGGAGGGGGGGAAATTGGGAGTGAGTGGGGATAAATAATTAAGGAACTAAACCATTGTAATTTCCGTTTGTGCCGGACCCCTCAAACTCGCTGAGCGCGACCGCTTTCCCAGAAGGGGGTGGCGAGGGCGGGGTGCGCGCCTCTGCTGCGGCGTTTGAGGATTGGCCCCAGTCTCCGCGGGTTACTGATTAGCTCGGGCTTTCAAGCCGCAGGAGGAAGCTCTAGCCTCCCCTTTCAAGGTGCGGTGGCCCCGGTTCCTGGGCGGGGACTCCAGGAAATTGCCTGTGGTGCCAGGCAAGCAGAGGTGTTACTAGGGTCTGGCCGGGAGTGGAGGAGCTTCGGAGGTCTAGGGGCAGAGCGGTGCTGCTGGGGGCAAACACCGGGGCTGCGGCTCCGAAGCAGCTTTTTTTTTTCCCCCTTTCTTTCTCCCCCCCCCCCCGCAGCTTTTCCGCAGCGAGAGTGACTTTCTGGCGGCTGGATGATCCAGCCAGCTCCGAAAGTGGCTCTGCGGGAGGCCCCGAGGGAGCCGGCAAGAAGGTCTAGGGCCCCTCTGAGATATTTTTTCTTTTAGGCAGTCAGAAGGACAAGTAGGGAGGGGAACGAAGGCTGGTGTAGAGGGTTGAAACACTTCAGGGATCTTAGGGTGCCCCGTGGACCTGGAGAAGGGAACAAGGAGAGCCACTGATTACCACCGCCCACTCCCCCAGAAGATCAGAGAGGATGTCCGCTCATTTGCATAATGGATGAGGACTTTGTACCTGGATTTGAACCAGCCGATTTTAGGGCAAAGTGTTCAAAGTAAAGGGGCTCTCTCAATCTATGGGAGCCACCCCAGTGAACCTCTGGGAACATTTATGTTCCCCAATCCCAGGCAATCAGAATAAGGGGGAGAGTTAGATTGAGATGTTTTCATCTGCCCCACCCCAGACAAAGTTGGGGGCTCTCTGGGGGGATGGTGCCAACAACCCAAAGAGCTGAAAGAGCGAAGGGTTGTAGCTTAGAGAAAATAAGAAGCTGGACAATGTCTCAGTGCCCCCTCCATAAGGGGGGATGAGGCAAATGCCCACAGTGGAGCTGACCCTCCAGGAGAATTTTACTCCTGAGCTGAACACAGCTTAGGAAACATTTTCCTGGGAATTGGAATGCGTGTGCTTACCCACAGGACTGCAGATCCAAGCACAGAAAATCACAATTATAAATCCTGCCTGCGGGGATACATATAATCCCTCTGTTGTGTGCTCAAGACTTGGTACACATCCACCTCTCCTCCGTAAGCACTTCCTTGCTGAGGCAGGGAGAGACACCCCAGAATGGCCGACTGCAGTACCTCCTGTGTATTTACATATTCCCCCCATGGAGACAGACAGATGGCAGTGGACAGAACCACAGACAGATTCATGGAGATCTGGCTCCAGAAACCAGGCAGTCTCTGGCCAGACCCTGCCTGCCTGCTCTTTTTTCCCAAACAAACGGATCAGACGAATAAACGCTCATAAATACCTCTGGGCTTAGATAAGAGCGATGAGGCGCTATTTCCTTTCATGCCTGACTCCAGGCTCTGGGGGCCCTGCTTGTAGTGGCTCCATCTCCCAACAGGCAACCTGCAGAGGTGAGGTTAATTTGGGAGCTGTGGTTCTAAGGAGAAGGCAAATATTTTTCTGCTTCTATCACAGGGGAAGGCCCTCCCCCTCATCTACTCTTACTTTGCCCACACTCTATAGGGAAGACCACTCTGTCTAGTCTTAGGAGGGGGACATTATAATCAGGGAAGAGGGCCAAGGCCCAGGGCCCAGCTGCAGTAGCAGGGCAGAGGGAGGTGAATCGAAGCACCCATCCCCACCTTGCTTCCCCTGCTCAAATAGTCCCTACTTCCCTCTAGAAGTGGGCCCAACCTTGGCTACATGGGATTGTTTATACTTCTCCATTATGAGTGGGGTTGATTTTCTTTTCTTAAATCCTCATCAAAATCCACATAGAATCAGCCTAGGAAGCGATAGAAGGGATATCCAGGGATGGCCACTTTGCCATGAAGGTACAGACTAAAAGTTGGCCTTGAGTTCAGAGGCCCTTGAGTTCAGCTTTCTACCACCTTCCTTGTGCCTTATACCACCAGCGGCAGGTAGAGCTGGCCCACAAAATGGAGCCCAAAGAACAAGGCAGACAGGGTGAGCCTGGCCTGAGGTCGGATTGCCTCACACCCTGGCCCCGTCCTATCCCCAGGTGGGAAGATTTTTATCCTGTACTACCTGGCCTGTGCGTGCATATTAGAATTCTGGAAACACATTGGCTTGTCTGCCAGCCTGGGCTCAGTGCTCATTTTCCCTGGAAGGGGGGAGGGAGAGAAGAGAGAAAAGAGGAGGGGAAAAGAGGAGGAGAGGAGCACACTCATATCTAAGCTTGTTCAGCAGCAAAACTGATGCTACAAACAGGAGGCATGGGAGGGAATTGTAGTGAGGCTGAGAGACAGGGGCTTGAGTATCTGGACAGGGGATTCGGGCTCATGACTGGGAAATGGCTGCTTAGTCCCCAGGAGGAACCGAACACCCTCTTCCCTCCTATCAGACTAAACCAAAACCAAGTCTTGAGAAAGAAGGAATTTTAAGACTGCCTGCTCCTAGAGAGACCTGGGAAAGAGGCTAGGTCTCTTCTCTCCCGGCAGACTCTGCCTTCAGTATCAGGATGGTTTGAAGACCCACAATTGGAAAAGGACAAGTTCTTTCCTGTACCCAGACTTACTGGGACATCCTTGATTCTTAAAAAGCTGCAGCCCAGGATATTCTTACGTCATTTAGGATAGGAGATGGGGGCGGAGTGAGGGTCCTAGGAAGGAAAGGCGTAAGACAAATAAAGCCACCTAGGCTGGGGCGGTTCCTCCTTATTGCTCTGTCCCATGTCCCTAAGTGAGGGAACGTTGATCTCTCTCCCCAGTGCCCCTTCCCCTGCCAAGGTTGAGCACTGCACATTGCAAGTAGGCAGGCTGTCTTGGGAAGCAGCAGGGGAATGCAGGCTTCCAAAAGTCTACTAGCTTAGCTGCAGAGCCAGAGATCCTCCTGGATCTCCCCTTCTTCTGGGTCTTCTGGGCAGAGGGGTAAGGCCTGCCCCCTCAGACCACAAGAGCTGTGGAGAAGGAGAGAGAATAAAGCCAGGCTTGGAGGAGAGAGAGAGAGCAGACCTGATAAACAGGAAAAACGATTTTCAAAACCTGGGTAGGAGGGTGCTTCTACTTTGCCTCGGTTTCTGAAAGGAAGCGAATCAGCAGAGAACTCTGTCTTTCTTCCACCAACAGGAACCCCTAGAAATAAACCATCTCCTTTAGTTTTCTCTCAACGAGATTCGAGACTGAGGGACATTTACCCAGCCCTCCCTTGGGGGAATGAGCTCAAGCAACGCAGGGGTTAACTTTTCTGAAAACACAATTAACTTTTTCCTATCCTGCGTGGGGTGGGGGAGGGATATATTTATTTAATCAGTGAGGAATGGGGTGGTCTCAACCCAAATGTTCTCTCCACCCTCAAAGGCACAGACGCGTCTTTCGCAGATCCTACGTAGGTGGAAAAGGACGCGTTGTGTTGTTGGGGAGAGAGAAAAGAGAGAAGGAGAGGGGGGAAAAAGGTTGATAGGTTTGTGCGCGGGTCCCTCGTGCGGGCTGCGCTCCTCCTGGGTGCTATTTGACAATTCCTGCCTCTGCCATTGGTCAGTGTTGGATCAGATGGTTGTATTTCCTTCTGGCCCTCACTGGCACCTCGCCATCCCCCCTCAGCTAAAACCCAATCTCGGATATACTACTAATAGGCGCGGCGCTCGGACTATAAAACACAACAAATCATAAACCCGGCGGAGCAGCAGCGGCCGCGCGCGCCTCCCCTCCCAATGAGTTCCTATTTCGTGAACTCCACCTTCCCCGTCACTCTGGCCAGCGGGCAGGAGTCCTTCCTGGGCCAGCTACCGCTCTACTCGTCGGGCTATGCGGACCCGCTGAGGCACTACCCCGCGCCCTACGGGCCAGGGCCGGGCCAGGACAAGGGCTTCGCCGCTTCCTCCTATTACCCACCCGCCGGCGGCGGCTACGGCCGAGCGGCGCCCTGCGACTACGGGCCGGCGCCGGCCTTCTACCGCGAGAAGGAGTCGGCCTGCGCGCTCTCGGGCGCCGACGAGCCGCCCCCGTTCCACCCCGAGCCGCGGAAGTCGGACTGCGCGCAGGACAAGAGCGTGTTCGGCGAGGCTGAGGAGCAGAAGTGCTCCACCCCGGTGTACCCGTGGATGCAACGGATGAATTCGTGCAACAGTGAGTGAGACTTCCAACCTTCGCCTAGTCCCTCGCGGCCCCCACCCCGGGAGACAGAACTAGCCACAGCACCCCCCCCCCGCGCGCTTCTCCCACAGGGTTCTGGGTGGGCATCTCAGTTAGAAGGCGGAGGAAAGATTGGGCGCCCGCACGGGGTCTCCCTCACTGTCCTCGAATCCGCAGGAGTTGCAAAGTTTGCAAAGTCCCAGCTGTCCTGGGAGCCAGGGGGAGTGAGTGGTCTCTCCCGGAGCGCGGGGCCAGAGCCAGGATTCCGGGTCAGGGGAGGGGGCAGGGGCCGTAGTCACAGCTTTGGCTTTCTGTATCTCCCAGAGCACTACCCCCCCTCGCCTTGATCAAGCCCCCCCCCCACGGCTCCATTAAAAACCAAGTGCGTCATACTAGGGGTGGGGGAGTCGTGACGCCGGCGAGGGAGAGTTGAGTCTGTCCCGGACTGTGTTTCCCTGGGGGTGGGGGGCTGGGAAAAGATGAGGCGCCGGGAAAGGGCTAGTAGTCAGAGAAGGGAGGAAAAATAAGAGGGGAGGGGGAGAGGGAGCAGGAGGAAGGGGAGAAAAGAAGAGACAGGCGCCTGGGTCTCAGGTTAGATTATTTGTCGGCCCTAAGTCCCAATTGATGTCCATTAGCGGGACACGAAAGTGAGGAGCCGTTAATGCGGACTAGGAATCGATCCACGTCATTACGGATTAAGGGCCAGAATCTGTCATTGGGTGGGCCAGGGGTGGGGGGAGCTAGATGGATGGAAAGGAAGGGAGAGAATAGAGGCAGCAAGGAAAAGACACACCTGGCCAGCCCCTCCCCTGGGCTCAGGTGGGAGTTCAAACTGCTCCTCCCCTCCCCCACCAAAAATCTAGACTGTAAGCTCGGGCCTGGGAGTCCGGGAGGGAATCTGGAGGGGGCGCTGGAGGAGTGGGGAAAGGGACCGGGAACCGGGAGAGCGGAGGGCATTCCGGGACAGGCTTGAGGGTCGGGTGGGGGAGGGGGTGTCGGGCTCAGCGACTCCAGGCCTCAGCGTCTCCACTCTGCGTAACAGGTTCCTCCTTCGGACCCAGCGGCCGGCGAGGCCGCCAGACCTACACGCGCTACCAGACGCTGGAGCTGGAGAAGGAATTTCACTACAACCGCTACCTGACCCGGCGGCGGCGCATCGAGATCGCGCACGCCCTGTGCCTGACCGAGCGGCAGATCAAGATCTGGTTCCAGAACCGGCGCATGAAGTGGAAAAAGGAGAGCAAACTGCTCAGTGCGTCTCAGCTCAGTGCGGAGGAGGAGGAAGAAAAACCAGCCGAGTGAAGGTGCTGGAAAGGGAGGGGGCACGCGAAGGGAGAGGCCTGTGGGAGCTGAGGGCGTCGGAGGGCCCGGAGAAGGCTCTGCGGGCGGGGGGGCCTGGGGACCTGCTGGCCAGCGCCGGGCAGGCGGGGCCCAGCGCTCCCCTGGACGCCCCCGCCCCGCAGAGCTCTCGCCGGGCGCTCGGAGGCCGCTCCACCCGAGCCCACCCAGCACCCCAGCGCCTCCTCCCTCCCCGACGAGCCCGCCTGGGCCGGGTCAGGCTCCCCGGTGAGAACTGAGGATCGGACTCACTCGCTGTTTCCTGGAAGCAGAGCAAAATGCTCTTGTCCGTGTCGCGTCTCATTTCGTCCATGTCCCCCCGTGCACGGTTCAATGGTAGATTCGCTGTCCCTCAGCAGGGGCCTCGAAGACTCCCTGACCCCAGACTTGTCGTCTCTCCCACCCCCTCCCCAAAGCCACTGGAAGGAGCACATACTACCTAGAAGTAAGAAGAGGAGCCTCAGAAGAAAACAAAGTTCTATTTTATTAATTTTCTATGTGTTGTGTTTGTAGTCTTGTCTTAGCTCTGGACGTGAAATACTTCGGTAATAATATTAATATTATTAATAATGATAATAATAATAATAATAAAGACGTGAAAACTCGCCGCTCAGTCACCTCCAAGCCTCCCCTGCCAGTTTTTTTTTTCCCTCCCCGCCCCCAGCTACCCGTCCTCCCTGAGCGAGTGTGGACTCGGCAGCAGAGGCGGGAGCTCTAGTCCGCCCCAGGGCCTCGCCAGCCGCGGGACTCCACTGGGAAGTTACTATCCAGATAAAGGCTGTAAAGATCGGTCCTCCCAGGCCCCAGCACTGCGCCTCGAAGATGCTAAGGGTCCTGGCGCAGACATGGGGGGACGGAGAGGGGCCCTTTCTCTCTTATTCACTAGGCTTTCCTCGTTTGTCGTCACTGAGGGCCCCCTAGCTCAAAGCCCCTGCAGAGACCGAGTTGGGCGGGTCTGGGTGCTTCCGCAGCGCTTTTCTGCTCTCGGCTGGCCAAGTCCCCTAGTCTTTGGACCGCCCACTTAGCCGGGTCTCGCCGGCCTTGGCCCTCGGCCTGGGGCTCCGAAGACTGAAAAAATTGGGCCACTGGGCATCTCCCGGCTGCGCGCAGTTGTAGGCTCCAGGCATCCCTTCCCACCTCCAGTGGGGGCTCACCGACAAGTGGGAGAATGTGCAGCCTCGGGCAGGCGCGAGGCGGAAGGCAGGACTTTCCGCTAGACCCGGGGGTGGGATGCCAGGTGATCAGGTGATGGGGCATTTGTTCTCATCCTCAACCCAAGATGGCTCATTCTCTCTCCACTTCCACCCTCGCCCAGGCGGTGAGCTGTAGACACTGTTTTCCTTTCCTTTCTCCCTCCACCCTCTCTCCCCCCTTATTTTTTTTTAATTTTATTTTTAAAGAAAACAGCCGCCTGGCAGAAGGGGCCCAGCTGCAGCAGTCTGGCCGCCCATCTCGCTCAGCAAGGCGCCGCCAGTGCTTGGAACCCCTTCCCAGAGACAGCGCTAGGTCGGTGGGCAAATTCTCAAACTGCCAGCCACCATCGAGGGGCCTCGGAATGCATGCGATAGCGGCATCTGGCTGGGGGACCAAGGGGTCCCCGCTTTAACCCCAAACTCTCAGACACATGTTACCACCCCAACCCGAAACCACCCAGGCAGTGGCCTCTGCAGTCTTTTCTATAACTAGGCCCCAGAGCCTTGTCTTCTGGGGTCTCTGTCCTGCTCTACCATTCCCTGAGCGAAGGAGGATGAGGAGATATGGAGAAGGATTCCGCACTTCCAAGGGGCCTAGAAGTGAGAGCTTTCCCGGTTCTCAAGCCTCCAGCCCAGCCCTGCCGCTGGGGTCTGGCTACTGCAGCCCCTCCAGGAAGCAGGCCGGCCTGAGTTCGTGGTAGTCATTGTTTTTCACGCACAACTTCCAACCCTTCCTCTCTATTTCCTCCCCCACCTTGAGACTTGCAAAACCCGAGAGTAAGGGGCAAGCAACTCATTTTTTTTTTTAATCATTTCATCCAGAGTTAAAATTATAAAAAAGAATAGTGATAATGACAGCGAGAAGGACACAAACAGACTAACGTCACCCCCAAGAAAGTGAGTAAAAGGCCCCAACCCCTCCTCTAAAAGGTTCAGCCCCCGCGGATGAGCCACGGCCGGCCGGGTTTCTTTCTCGCTTGGCGGCTGCAGCCCGCCAGCAGGGAGGCCGCCGCGCCGCCATGGCGGTCTGCCGCCCGCGCTCCCGCCAATCGCCGGGAGGTGGCGCGCTCAGCTCAGAGGCCAACGCCAACCTTCTCCCGGTTTCTCCCCCTTCTCCTTTTTTTCCCCCTCTCTCCGAGGCTCGCATTGAATCGGCCCTAACGATTCTCGGATCGTCATTATTTGTAACCATAGAGCATGAATTACCTCTTGAGGTCATCAGCGAGAATTTACGACTGGTCAACAAAAGCACGTGATTCCCTAACGCCCCCCCATCCCCCTTCCAGCCCCCCCATATTTGGCCGCATACACAGCAAAACGAAGTACAGTGCATCGCTATAATTCATTAATACATCATAAATCGTGAAGCACAGGGTTATAACGACCACGATCCACAAATCAAGCCCTCCAAAATCACCCAAATGAGCTCGTACTTTGTAAACTCCTTCTCGGGGCGTTATCCAAATGGCCCGGACTATCAGTTGCTAAATTATGGCAGTGGCAGCTCTCTGAGCGGCTCTTACAGGGATCCCGCTGCCATGCACACCGGCTCTTACGGCTACAATTACAATGGGATGGACCTCAGCGTCAACCGCTCCTCGGCCTCCTCCAGCCACTTTGGGGCGGTGGGCGAGAGCTCGCGCGCCTTCCCCGCGCCCGCCCAGGAGCCCCGCTTCAGGCAGGCGGCGTCGAGCTGCTCCCTGTCCTCGCCCGAGTCCCTTCCCTGCACCAACGGCGACAGCCACGGCGCCAAGCCCTCTGCTTCGTCCCCCTCCGACCAGGCGACCCCGGCCAGCTCCAGCGCCAATTTCACCGAAATAGACGAGGCCAGCGCTTCCTCGGAGCCAGAGGAAGCCGCAAGCCAGCTAAGCAGCCCAAGCCTAGCTCGGGCGCAGCCAGAGCCCATGGCCACCTCCACGGCCGCGCCCGAGGGGCAGACTCCGCAGATATTCCCCTGGATGAGGAAGCTTCACATCAGCCATGGTAATTCTCTGTCTCTCTCTCTCTCTCTCTTTTTTTTTTTTTTTGTCTTCTCGGCTTTCCTTCTCTGTGTTTGGGGGTGGGGGCGAGGAGAGCTTGGCTTTTCCTCAAATATAGATTTATTTTTCCAAGGGGGAGAAGTCGCTAAGAGGGTCCTTATAGCTCCGTGGACAGAGCTAAACAGGGTCTTTTGCTAGAAGGGAGCAATATTTTAAATAATTTGTTCCCAGGCTCGGCTTAGGTTTTATTCGCCCAGCCAGTAGCTAGCTTTAGGATGAAGGATGGGGTTTCTGTAATGTGGGGAAGGGTCCTGCTTACCCCTCTAAAATTCAAGACTGCCGCTAGCAAAAGAGAGATTGTGCAGCAAAAGGAGCTTTCTAGGGCAAAAGTGCAGCCGCTCTCGTCCCTCCCGGGGCGAGCGGCCGCCTGAGCCCAGCGAAGGGTGAGGCACTGGGAGGTAGCAAGAGACAAAGCCGGGCGCATTCGCTGCCAGCAAAAGTGGGACGCTGATGGAGAAGGGGGTGCAGAAATCGAGACTGGATGCGGGCGTCTGGCGTAGGGAGGATTGGAGCTAGGGCGAGCTGGGTGCCGGGGACGCCTGGGTCCTGCTCCCCGCCCCCTCCCACCCAGTGCCCCCTCCTGTAACCGGAATAACGTGGCCTCGCGGTTCTGCTCTATCTACTCCAGATATGACCGGGCCGGATGGGAAGAGGGCCCGGACCGCGTATACCCGCTACCAGACCCTGGAGCTGGAGAAGGAGTTCCACTTCAACCGCTACCTGACCCGGCGGCGGCGCATCGAGATCGCCCACGCGCTCTGCCTGTCCGAGCGCCAGATCAAGATCTGGTTCCAGAACCGACGCATGAAGTGGAAGAAAGATAACAAACTGAAAAGTATGAGCCTGGCTACAGCCGGCAGCGCCTTCCAGCCCTGAGCCCGCCGGGAGGAGCCCTGGGCGGCCCAAGAGCCCGCGCCACCCCCACCCTTAGCCCTTCCAATCCTCCCTGCGCTGCCGCCGCCCGCTGGGGACCGGTTCCCACGAGCTTGCCTCGCATCGGCCTTGTGTTATTTTCGTTTGGTCTTAGGTCTTCCTGTGGCTCCCTCTCTCCTGGACTGGTTATCTTGTTATTATTGTTAATAATAATAATAATAATAATTCTTATTTTCCCTCCACGCTCCCCTCTCCCCTCTGCTCACCCCCAATCCGCCAGTGTTTCTGAATGTTCGTGTCTGTGGTTGCACTCCTTCCCCCAGGAAAGAAAAAAAAAAAAAAAAAGAAATTCGCATGTTTAATGTGAACTCTCCCTTCCCCATCTGTGTTCTAACTTATTTATAAAAGGATGGTCACTGTATTTTGAGTTTCAGCTGGAAACTTCTCAAATGGGCAGCAATTGACGTGGGGTAGTGTCAGCCCCGGGCCAGCTGAGCTGGCCTGGGAGATAGAGTCCATGACTGTCTCTTTTCACCCTCCTCCTCCTCCCTCCTCCCTCCTGGGGCCCAAGTCTCCCAGTGGCTTGGTCCTAGGCTGGGAAGAGGCCAGGGAGAACCAAAAGGGTGATGTTGAGAAAGAGGGAAGGAAAATAGTGAGATTGAAGTTCCTGCTGCCTGGTAGGCCTCACAAGGCCTGGTCTGGGAGTGTACGGAAACAGGAATAATACTCCGTGTAAAATGTCTTGTGTATTTCTCTGTGAATCCGTGGGTCTGGCTAGAGGGCCTAATCTTGTAAATATGGGGATAATCTGGGTCAGACCCATCTCTTCCTCCCTACACATTTCGCTTCCAAGACCATTTGTAGTGAGCGAGTGGATGCTGTGCTATGTGTGAAATCTGTCTTTGCCAGGCCTGTGTCAGTGATTCGCTTTTGGTATTTGTTTGTAGCTTTCCTTGAAGTCAAATAAATGTTTCCCCTACTCCATGGCCCTTCCACTTGTCTTTTCTCCAAGGGGGGAGGTCCGCTTCTCCCATCATGGGGAACCCCTGATGCCCATTCTCCATAAATATAGGGTAGAAGGAATGGAGAGTAGGATGCTTACCAGTAGCCTCTCCCAGTCACCTAAGTCCCTGGATTGGTCAGTGGTGCTTGGGCCAGAGGACAGGCCTTCATGCCTGGGGGAGTGGGAGGCTCAGGAACTGCCTGTGGGGCTGAGCTGGACTCCATCTTGGCCTCCCACCAGCTGTCCAGGAAAGCCTCTGGAAAGCTCTCCAGGGAAAGTAATTTGGGCCTAAGTCCTGAGCAGGATGCGCCTGGCTTTGGGGGGACAGTAGAGGCCTGCTTGTCCTGGGCTACAAATCACAATTTAACTCTGCCACTCACTAAGGCAAAAAAGAAAAAATAAAAAATCAGCTCCATCTCAAAGGTTTCCTCTCACTCTCAGCCTTCTCTACACTTTTCAAGGGCCTCTCATCTCCAGAGGCCCAACTGACCTTCCCTCTTGGTTAGGAGTTGGGGTCTCTCCTGAAAGATCTCTGGTTCCCCCTCCAGCCTTGGGCCGGGGCCAGGGCCCAGTCCGCCTCCATCCAAGTCAGCCTTCCACCCTGAGCGCAAGAGTCAAGTCTGGACACTTACCCGGTCAATCCCTTCCAGCTGGGCCCAACTTCTTACAGGACCTGGGAGGGGGGAGGGGGAGCTGGTGAGGAGGCAGCCGAGGGTCGTGGAGGCTCTACTGGGCCCTCCTTCCCCTTCACCCCTTGACTTTGTCCCCCTTTGCCGATAGCAAACTATCCCAAAAGTCGCTATGACATTTAGATGTCAAATGGATAGGGGTTTTATCTCGAAGTTAGATCGTAAAAATCGCCGAGAAGTCAGACAGATACCCCTCACTGGCTCGAGAAAGTCACGTGAGGTCCATAAAGTTAGTTTTATGGTTTTGGGGAGTTGACACCGCGCGGTATATTTCACATTCTCCAGAATGTTAAGTGACACTTTAACTGCTCGCTGTGGTGGGGAAGGGGGCAGAGGTAGGTGAGCGCTCTCCCAGCCTAGAGCAGCCGGACCAGCCCAGGAGGCGGTGGCGGCAGCCCAGGCCCAGCACTCCCGCAGTAAGTCGCTTCCAGCTTTTGCTTCTCCCCTTGCAGTTTTGGGACTGGGGCTGGGGGAAGGAACTCTTGCTTCCAGTAGAGTGATGTAGGGGAAATTTTAGCCTGTTTTTGTCCCCAGTTCTGAGAAACTGGGTGTCTAAAGCTGGGGGCACTCAATTCCAAAAGGCTTCAGCGGTCGGTCGAAGGTGCCTGGTTTTTATTTGCAGGAAGGTTGGATGCTGTGGGGAAAAGGGGTTGTGTGGGATCCATGGTGGAAATTTAGGGGGAAAGAAGGAGGAATATGTACTGCTAGAAGGAGGGCCTGTTGTTTGTGTGTGGTGGTGGTGGTGGGGATTTCACTGCTGGCTATATTTAGACAAATATCTCCCCACCCCAGGAAAGAAACTTTATGACATGCATTTGTCAGAGGCATGTGGGGACACGGCAATGGGCACTTTTATCTGGATATATCTGAGAAAAGCATCGGTGAGCGGCCGCTGCGGGCCACTCTGCCCTGGCCACTCTCAGGGTTTTGAATCCTTGGACCCCATAAAAGTGAGCCCCTCTGTTCTCCATGGCCTCCTCAGTGTTATCCAGGACAGGGAGCTCAGAGCTCTTGCCCTAAATTCAGCCTGTTAGTCCCAAGTCATCCCTTCAGCTAAGGTTCCAAGAAGGATCTGAGGGTCAAACTGGGGAGCAAGCAGACAGAGGGGGTAATCTCCTCCAGTCCCAAACCTAATTCCTGTCCAGGAGGTGAGAGGAGAGGAACTTCTGCCCTAGCCTGGAGGAGTGAGGGGTTTAAGTAGATCCTTGGCAAGACCTCCACAAATAAAAATCTGTCTAGGACAGGGACCCCAACTTGTGTATGGAGAGGGGGGGCAGCTAAGAGATGCAGAGGCTGGGAGAAAAAACTGGAAACATGCTCTTTTCTCTCTCCTCTTTCCTCTTCTTTCCCCGCCAGTCCCTTGATGGCTTCTTTGTTATGTGGCACCACAAACCAGAGGGACTTCGGGATCTGCCCCCCCAGGGGACCTTAATTTTCTAAAGAAAAGTCACCCTTCTTCTAAAATCCACAGGCCCCTTCACCAAATCGACACCCCATTTTAAAATCCCTGGGGCCAGCCGCTCTGCCACTCCTGCTTTTCCCGGCCCACTATCTCTTGACCCAGCTCACCAACTGCCCTGGGGAGTCCCTAGGATTGAACTTCTGGCATCTAGAAGGGCTTCTGATCTTTGGGACAAGGTGGGAGGGATGGTCACAAGATTCCCTGTGTTTCCCATTAAAGGGCATTGGGACTCTTTTCCTTTTCTCTTTCCTGAAGCCGCTCTTTTCTGAACCCGCCATCCCTGTCCACACCTCGCTTACAAGAGACCCTGGTAAGCAGGCTGTGAGAGCATTCACAGGATAGGGGATGGGGGGGGGTCCTCACCCTTGTTGATGAAGACACATCTCCCAAGCATGATGGACATTTGTGTCCCTTGGAAAGGAGACATTGGTCAGCTCTGAAGGGATTCCCAGCACCATTTAAAATACGAATACATTTTGGAGGCATGGCTTCCACTCTGTCCAAGGCAAGGAGTGAAGAGAGGTGCTGGGGGAGATTGTAAGGAACAGGCAGAGTCTGACCTGGGGCTTCCAGGGGAACCCCATTCCGACTGTGCTGTGGGCCTGGTCTCCCTCTGCCTTCCCACCCCGCAGCCTTCTCAGAAACCTGAAGCCCCAGACAACCAGGCTTGCCCCTGAAGATTTTAATTTTTTTTTTTTTTGCCCCCCTCACACATCAGTTCTGCAAACTCTGATAGAGTGTGTGATGTTCCTGGCCTTGGGACATCTGCTGTGCATATTTGGACAGATTTTCCAGAATGGCAAGAAGCAGCCCTGGGCAGGGGTGCCCACATCCTCCTTAGAGACCCAAACCCTTGGAGGATGTCCTCTGGCTCTAAAGCAAATTCTGGAGAAGCTCTGGCTGGCTTTCCTCTGGGTAACCGGTCTCCCCAACCCAACCAGGATACATGTAGGAAGGGATGAGAGTGGTGCAAAGAGGTTTCTGGGGCAAAGAACTCTCCCTGCCCCAAACCAGAGCTTTCTCCTTCTGTACGCAAGAAATCTTTCTCTAGAAATGCTGCATACCTCCCTTTCTCCTCTCTCCTCTCTCTCTCTCTCTCTCTCTCTCTCTCTCTCTCTCTCTCTCTCTCTCGACCGCTTTCCTCCCTCCTCTTCCACCACTCCCTTCCCCAGCCAACTCGGGCCTCAACCTTCTGAGCTACAAGCCAGCACCTCTGACCAAATCCTTAACCTGGGTAAGGCCCCAGGAGGTGGCAGAGACTTAAGCCTGCAGTTTCCCTTTTGCTCTGAGGCCAGCCTGGCCACCACTCAGTGGACAATTTGATTTAGATATTTTGTTTTGTCTTATTTGGTTGCTTTTTGTTTTGTTTTGTTTCTCTGCGGCTGCGGGGTGGGAGGAAGTATAAAGAAGTGTAAACAGGAAAGCCAGCGGGGCCTGGAGTTCCTAGTGCCCATATTTCATTGGCTTCCTCTCCATAACTGTGGCAGGGACACTTAACCCTTCCCTGGCTGCACGAAGTTATTCACTGTGGGCTGGGAGGGCAGGACGCAGGAGACCCGAGAGGAAGCTCCCTTCACTGCCTGGTTCCTTTATCCCTGGGATCTGGATGCTGGGGCGGAAGCCAAGGATTCAGAGCATAGCGGAAGAGAGTCCACTTGGCAAAATCCTCCAAACTCAGTCCCTTCTTCCCAGGACTGCTCTCCCTGCATGGGCTTCCCAGCTTGGGACTGACCTGGCCAAGCTTGGAGAACAGGGCTAGCAAGAACCAGCTCCCCTCTTTCAGTAGCGGGGCCACTGGTCACCCTTCCCATTTTGGGGAGTTTCTCAGAGTAATCGAATGTTGAGGTTGGGATCTGCCCACAGTGCGATTTTATCGATTACTGCAGCACTGTTACGCATCTATATTAATTAACCCAGACACCGCCTGGAAACCGAGCCGGGTGGGGAGGGGGAGGGGAGACCCGGGCCCCCCGAAGGAGAATGGACGTTTCTCCCTAAGTGCCCCTGACACCCAGATTGGAAAGCTGCTCCCCACAAGAATCCTGTGGCCCTCCCCAAGCTTGAAGTCCGTGGACTTCTCAGCAAGGGTAAGCTGACTTATTTCCAAAGTTGAGACTCCAGGCAAGTGTTCTTGGGGTGGAATTAGACACCTCCAAGGCCCACTCCTGCAGGCCCTCACCAGCTCACCCTTGTCAGGGGCCATCTTACCGTTTTACCAGCCCTGGCACTCTGTCTCTGGTAGAAGTTCCCAACCGACCTTTCTAGATGGGCTAACACCTCCTCCCTACCTTCCTTTCAGCTCCCCAAAGGTAGAAGCTTTGGGTGGCTTTGGGGTTTGTATTATTATTATTATTATTATTATTATTATTATTACTATTACTATTATTTTTGCCTTGTTTTAGCCTCCTGTTTGTCGTTGGTGATAGTAATAATGTTATGGCCTTCCCCTTCCTCCTATCCCTCCCTCCAAAAAGTGATTAAAATCTGTTAGAGGATTTAATTAAGAGAGTTAAATGAAAAGGAAGAAGACACAAATGAGTTGGGGGAAAAACCCACACCGAAGCTATTCTCAACGATTAAATCGCCATTTTAACAATATAATGGAGTTTGCATCCTGAAAGGGGAAATCAACGCTCATATCTCATCAATAATTCATAGAGTCCGGGATCACGCAGAGGTCAGCAGACGGGGGCCGCAGCGCCGGCCTACTTGGGGCTCCCAGTCACTGCCGCATACATTATGCGACGCCGGTCACACTGCCGCCACCTCTGCCGCTGCGGGGCCAGGCGGCGCATGCCGACAGGTTTCGGCGGATCTTTCCTCCGTTCTTTTGGCAAATTAACTGAAACCTGGATTGCGGGGTCCAAGGGGAAGTGGGGGAATTTAGGGGACTGGAAAGGATCGGATTTCGAGCAATTCCGGGACTTGTAGGGTCCCACTCAAATAGCACCTCTTTCTTAACTTTTAATTTTTCTTCTCTTTTCCTCTTTTCTCTGTGGTTTAGGCATCTCCCGCCCTGTCTAGGTCTAAATTTCTTCTGGGAGAGGGAGATGCACTCTCTGCCGGGTCCTGTGGCTTCTCCTCCCTGGTAAAGGCTCGCAGGCCCCCGGGCCGCGCCCTGGCCTCTCTCTCTCAGTGGCCTGGGTTGAGCCGACGCCGCTGCTGCCCGGGCTGCGGCAGGCTTCGGCTGCAGTGAGTCCTGACCTTGAAGCCCGGCGGCGGGGTCGGTCTAGGGAGGAAAGGTACTGCAGGCTCCAGGCCCGCTCTCCTAGGCACCAGATGAGCCGGTGGAAAGGTGGCCAGTCGGCTAGGCAAAGAGCACTGAGGGACAGGTGGAAGGAAAGTGCCAGCCTGTTTGTGGGGGGTCTCCTCTTGGGGGATTTGGAAGCACCAGGGGATTTTTCCAAGGGATCTCTCCCTCTCCCCTGTTTTCAGACTTTCAAGGGCCCTTAGGGAAGGAGAAATGAAACCTTTCCCTGCCACGGATGGGGGCCCAGGAGGTACTATTTGGGCGGAAGGGAAACCGAAAGCACTCGGGGTCGCCGGCACCGCTGCTGCGCAGGCCGAGAAGCAGAGGCTGTAACATCCCCGAGCTGCCAGTAGAGTCCGCCTTAGACCAAGTTCACAGCCAGGCTGGGGCCTCCGAGGCGCCTGCGAGCGGCCGCTGCAAGGTGGCCCCGGGCCCCGCTGGGCCTTGCATTGTTGAGACACAGCGCTCCCTCCAACCTTTCTGGCATAGTGGTCCCCTCGCCTCCCAAGGAAACTCTGCTCCAAGCTCCTTCCATTCTTCGCCCCAGAAATACCCTTCTCCAGGTCAGCCCATTCCGCCGTTCCCCAAAGGTGCCTCGCCCCGCAATTTCGACCCCACTCTGGCCCAGACAAGAATGAAAAAGGGTGGGTGGTCAAAAGCCCCTCCCGGCACCCCAACTGAAGAGATCGGTGAAAATGCAGGAAGTGGGGTCTGCGTGCCCCCCTCAGGAGTTATTTAATAATCAAATATTCCTATTCTCCAGGTCTAAGGTCCTTGGGCAGCCGCAGCTGGGGGGGGGGGCGG
>PVLC010009642.1:29501-53381 GCA_004027655.1 Graphiurus murinus | reverse complement strand
AAGCATGTGTGCAGCGCACACAGACGCAACTGAGCAGCCGCAGGTGGACACACTGGGAGCTCAAACCAAGTTCATGCTGTTAGACTGTCTTCAGTGAGCCTTGCTTTCCTGAAACCCCTCCGGCTGCTGCCAGGAAGGCAAAATTCAGGGGCTCAATAAGTGAGGCAGAGCCCTTTGTGTCCCCAAATAACTCCTCAGCAAGACCTAAGAGATCCCAAGTCAACCAACTAGAGAAGAGGCGACACAAGCACAGAGGGGCGGTTAATGAATAACCCCTGGGGGGGGCGGCTGTATGACCAGAGTGCAGCCTCCTCCATTTGGTTCTTACCATGCCACATGAGACATGGCAAAGTGCTTAAGAATGAGTGATCTGGAATGTCCAGATTCAAGCTAGGTTCTGCCCATGACTAGCTGTGTGACTTTGGGTAAGTTTGTTAAGCTCTCTGTGCTTGGGATTCCTCATTTGTAAGAAGACGATTATAAAATTTCTGAACTCACATACTTGTGAGGAATACATGTAAACATCAAGACTGACGTGTCTGAAACATCTAGAACAGTGGCTGGGCCAGATTAAATGCTCAATAAATGTTAACTTATAATTCCTGTCTCAAAGGCCTAGCGAGTTGAAGTAACTTGCCCATGTTTCCACAGCTAGTAAAGAAGTCTGTCTATAGTGGCTCACATGCGCGTGCGCGCGCGCGCACACACACACACACACACACACACACCAGTGCAGAATTGTTCTCAAGCCTTCCAGAACTCTGGGGAGGTACCTGATCTCCATCTTAGGAGACTTGGAACCTCTAGGCCCAGAGATCTCTCCTGGGTGCTGCAGGTGTACAGAGCTCAGCCTGAGCACAGGTGCTTGGCAGGGACAAAGGTCCATCTCTTCCCAGGGCCACCGTGAGCATCCGGCGTTTGCTCAAAGGTCGGTTCTTGCACATGTGACTGGAACTGGAGCTCTGCCAACAGGCCTGGCCTGGCCTCTGGTGCGGTGCAGGAGACCACAGTGCGCCCTGCACACTCAGTACTTCACCTCAGCGCACCGTGCCGTGTGGGGTGTGGCTCTCCCCCACCTCCCCAGCAGACCCGCTGGGCGTTCTAACCCAGTTCAACTCTGACTCTGACTCTGTGTGTGTGTGTGTGTGTGTGTGTGTGTGTGTGTGTGTGTGTGCGCGCGCGCGCACGCGCATGTGAGCCACTATAGACAGACTTCTTTACTAGCTGTGGAAACATGGGCAAGTTACTTCAACTCGCTAGGCCTTTGAGACAGGAATTATAAGTTAACATTTATTGAGCATTTAATCTACCTGGAGACAGAGTCAGCTCCTGCAGGTGGAGGCCTGGTCCCCCTCAGATTGCCCTCCAACTCAGAAGCCCGCTGCGAGCAAGCACAGGCTGTGACCTGTATTTCTGACCAACTGGCTATAAATTGGGTTTCATGTATTTGCTAGAGAGGCTTTCAGGACTCAGGGAAATGTATTTGCCATTTTAATATAAAAGATGTTACAAAGCTTAATGGTGACGGTGGGTAGGGCAAGGCCCGCAGGAAGGGGTACAGAGCTCGCATGCCTGTGTGGGCAGACCACCCTCCAGGAACCTCTGCATGCTCAGCTAGCTGGATGTTCCTGAGCTCTGTCCTTTGGGATTTTCATAGTAGCTTTATTGCACCGCATGACAGATTACATCCTTGACCATCAGAGGTCAACCTCCAGCTCCTCTCCCTTCTCTGGAGGTTGAGGGCAGAGCTGAAGCTGCCACCCCATAATCCTCTGTGGCCTTTCAGCAAAGTCTGGTCCTGCAGCTACTAGGGCAGAACCACCAGTCAACTTGTTTCATGCAAAGGACACTCTTAACACTCTGGGAATTTCAAGGTGTTAGGAGCATTTTGCCTGAAACAGGGACCAAGACCCCAGTATGTATTTCAAAATATCACAGCTTTGGCTGAGACAGGAGGATCACAAGTTTGCTGTCAGCCTCAGCTACTCAATGAGACCTCCACAACTTAATGAGACCCTGTTTCAAAATAAAGAATAAAAAAAGGGGCTAGGGGTGTAGCTTGGAGGTAGACTGCTCCAGGGTTTAATCTCCAGTACCAGAAAAACAAAAACAAAAAACCCTCACAGCTTCACAATGATACTTGGGCTTCTTCTTCTTCTTCTTCTTCTTCTTCTTCTTCTTCTTCTTCTTCTTCTTCTTCTTCTTCTCCTTCTCCTCCTCCTCCTCCTTCTTCTCTTTCTCTCTCTTTTTTGGTGTGTGTGTCTTTTTTGGGGGATTGTTCAATCCCCAAGGGCATTATACCTCAGAACCACATCCTCAGCCCTATGATTTTTTTTTTAAACAGAATCTTGCTAAATTGCTGAGGCTGTCCTAGGACTAACCATCCTCCTGTCTCAGCTTCCCAAGTACTGGGATTATAGGTGTGCACCACCACTCTGGACCAGAGTGATTTTTATAGTTTTATCATGTCACTGCCTTCTTCAGAAACCTGCAGATACTGTGTCTCCATAGGTACCAGACCTAGGCTATGGGGCCTGTCTTCCAGGCCCCCTAGATCTGGCCCCACGACCCCCAACATGCCTTCCTAATCTGATCAAGCCAGTATCCTACTTACTTCTGCATACATGTGCACAGATGTTGTGTTCAAGCTTTAGGAGGCAAGAATAACATGCCACTTTGCCTGCGGCCCTAAGAGGTTTCTCAGTAAACGCCAGGGATGCTCTGGCTGCAGTCCAAGGAACCAACTCAGAATGGCCATGGGCAGCTGGAAGCTTACTATCTGATATAACCACAGGCTGGGCTAGGCAGGGCTGCTTTCTGTTGGCTGACTTAGTGGCCTAGCAGGAATTTAGGATTATCTTATCCTTCTGCTCTGGAATTCACAGCCTGGCTTTGTCTGCACTGTTGTCTATTCATGGTAACAAAATAGCTGCTGCAACCCCAAGTGACACGTCCTTACACAATACCAGCTAAAGGCTGGAGAGGAGGTAACTTTTCCCCTGTGTCCTTTTTTAAGAACAAGGAACAGGCCGGCTGTGGTGGCATATGCTCCCAGTACTTGGGAGGCTGAGACAGGAGGATCCATGTTTGCTGCCAGCCTCAGCTACTTAGTGAGGTCCTCCGCAACTTAGTGAGACCCTGTTTCAAAATAAAGAATAAAAAATAGGGCTGGTTGTATGGGTTTCTCATTCTTCCGGGATAAACCACGTCCATTCAGGTGAGCGTGGAGTGAAAGGAGGTTCCCCCTGGAGTGTTCCTCTGAGCACACCAAGGTGGCTTGACCACGCACAGGGCAGGCTGCGGTGGTCACACACCCAACAGCTGGAGGCGCGTGTCTGCAGGGGATGGGCAAAGGTTGGAGATAACTATTGATTTCTTTTTCTTTCTTTAAAAACAAGATGTGTACCTCTGAGGCACCAGTTGTCCCCGGGGTGGCCATGGCATGGGGAAATAATGTTCCAGTATCATCAGATGAAATGCAGAGACAACACACCTACCATCCTCAACGGCATCAAGCTGACCATCTGTGGCCCAGGAGTGGTGGGTCGCATTGTGGGAAGGATGGGCTCTGGTGAGCTCGGCGTCCTATGGCGTGTACTCATCCTCTCTGTGTTAGCTTTTTCAATTGCTGTGACAAAAATACCTAGAGGAGGAAAGACTTACTCAGGCTCATGGCTTCAGGGGTTCAGTCCATAGTTGGCTGACTGCAAGGAAGAAATATCCCCATGGCAGCAGGACACAGCAGAAGAAAGCTGCTCTAAGATCATGGTGTGTGTGTGCGTGTGTGTGTGTGTGTGTGTGTGTGTGTGTGTGTGTGTGTGTGTGTGAACCTTGCTGCGTTGCAAGCTCATGAGCTTTTCTGGGAGTGAGCTGAGCATTCCAGGGGAGCATCACCACCCTCTCCTTTGGTCTTTGGGTACCAGACTGTTTTGGGTCATGTGTCTAAGTCATTCACAAATATTGATGGGTCTCTCACTCTGTGTTGGGCCCTGTGTGCTGAGCAGACATTGGTGAGCCAGAAACCAAGGTGCCTGCTCTCATGGGACTCCAGTGGAGGAAATGGATGTTAAGTCATCAGATAAGGGAACAAATGTGATGACTGCAGGCCGCAATGGCTGCCATGAAGGAGATAAGCAGGGTGGTGTTTTATGGAGTAGTGAAGTTGGTGGTGCTTGAGCCATGGAGGCTGGGCTCCAAGGCCAGCATCTCAGCTAAGATGGGGAGGGGGAGCAGGGGCTGGGAAGGAGTGCACGCCTTCAGGTGGAGACAGTGCAGGGGCTTGGACAGAGCAAGGAGCAAGGAGCAAGGCAAGGAGGATCTGCATCCTCCTTTTCCTCTTCTCTTCCATTTTTGCTTTCTGGTACTGGGGATTGAATGCAGGGACACTCTCCCAGACCTTTTTATTTGTTATTTTGAGATAGGGTCTCACTAAATTGCCCAGGGTGGCCTCAAATTTGTGATCCTCCTGCATCAGCCTCCCAAGTCACTGGGATTTGAGGCCTGTACCACTACAGCTGGCCCTGGATCTCTTTAATCAGACCCCTGTTTCTCTTTTCTCTTCCCATTTTCTCCTTCTTGATTTCTCTCTTGTCTTTCCTTTCCTATCACTTTTGGGAAATCTGGTCCAAATATTACTCCCTCTGCAACTTTGCATTTTCTTTTTTTTGCAGTACTGGGGACTGAACTCAGGGGCATTCTACCTCCAAGCTGTACCCCCAGACCTATTTTATTCTTTATTTTGAAACAGGGTCTCACTAAGTTGTGGAGGGCCTCACTAGGTAGCTGAGGCTGGCCTTGAACCCGGATCCTCCGGTCTCAGCCTCCCTAATGCTGGGATTACAAGCATGAGCCATGACACCCAGCACAACTTTGCATTTTCAAAGACACTGTCCAGACTTGGCCCCTATGCCCCATCACTCCTTAGAAATCTCAGAGTTGTCCCACCCAAGTAGCCCCCTGGGTGGCAGGAGTCATCACAGGTCTCTCCTCCTCGCGTTCTTGCTGTACTTTTGCCACCACTGGTGAAGAGCTACAGCTCCACTCTCTTCCTTTGCTATTTCTAATTTGCCAGCTGCCTGAGAGGGCACAGAGAAGCTCAGCAGACACTGGGTCAGCTGATTAGTAGGTCTTTGTTCAGTACCTACTATGTGCAAGGGGCCCTGTGCTAGTCAGATTTTTGTCACAGTAACCTGAGAAAATTGACTTAAAGGAGAAAGATTTCTTCTGGCACAGGGTTCAGAGGCGTCAGCACACGGCCACGGCCTGCGAGGCTTTGGCCTTGGTGAGGCAGGCATTGTGGGGGACAACTGTGGCACAGCAGAGCCGCTCACCTCGTGGCGGCCAGGGAGCAGAGAGAGGACAGGAGCGAGGCGTGTCCCCAGGGCTCTATCTCCTCCAGCGGGCCCCACCTCATAAGAGCCAACTCAGCTGTCAACTCGCCACAATGAGGTCAGAGACCTCAAGGTCCAGGCACTCCCCAAAGCCCCATGTCTGCCCACTGCCCTGGGGCCCCTGCTGCCAACACAGGAGGCTTTGGGGACGTGCCAGATCCAACCATAGCAGAACCCAAAGGGAGGCGAGACACAGCTTCTGCCCTCACAGAGCCTTGAGAGCAGGGCGTGAAAACTCAAGTGCCTTTCGCACAGATGAGTGGAAAGCGCCCGGGGTGTGATGCAGGATGTGGAGGGTGGAGTGGTATCCTGGAGCATCCTCTTCTGTCCAAAGGATACATACAGCCACACCCGGCTCTAGCGCCTCCTTGCCTAGGGGATGTGGGCCCGGTGTTGCCAGTTCTGCTGAATTTGAAGACAAACATACTATTTGAATTTTTATATACAGGATATTTGGAATGTATTTTTAAATACTGGCAAGGGCTAGGCATGGTGGTGCATGCCTATAATACCAATACTTGGGAGGCTGAGGTAGGAGGATCATAGATTAGAGGTCAGCCTCAGTAATTTAGTAAGACCCTGTTTCAAAATAAAAAATAAAAAGGGTTAGAGGTGTAGCTCAGAGGTAGTATGCCCCTGGGTTTAGTCTCTAATACCCTCTCCCCAAAATACTCTGGCATAGAATTTGAAAAATAACTGTAAGCCAGGCGTGGTGGCATACACTTGTAATCCCAGCATTTGGGAGGCTGAGACTGGAGGATCCAGGTTTGAGGCCAGCCTCAGCTACCTAGTGAGGCACTCGGAAACTCGAGACCTGGTTTCAAAATAAAGAATACAAAATAGGGGTGGGGGTATAGCTTGGAGGTAGAATGCCCCTGAGTTCAATCCCCAGTACTGAAAAATAAATAAATAAATAAAAAATAACTGTAGCACTGTGTATATGAAACAGAACATATGTGTGGCTGACTTTGATCCTAGGGCTCCATTGGTAACCTCTTGTCTAGGTTGTAAAAAGCTGCTCAGGACTTTGGACACTTCTTGAAGCAGAGACCCCAGCCTTCTTACTGTCTCAGGATTCATGGTGACTAAGAATGAGTCACAGAGCCGGGCATGGTGGTGAACACCTGTAATTCCAGTACTTGGGAGACTGAGACAGGAGGATTGCAGGTTAGAGGCCAGACTCAGTGATTTAGTGAGACTCAGAAAATTAGTCAGACTTTGTTTTAAAATTAAAAAACTCACAGGGGCTGAGAGTATACCTTGGTTGAACCTCTGGGTTCAATCCTTAGTATCTAATTAATTAATTAATTAATTAATTAATTAACTAGAATGGGCCAGGGAGGGGACTAGGTCAGATGCAAATGCCAGGGGTTACCTGTGCTTCCCTTGGTGCAGACTCAGGACACTGAGACCCCGCTCCTGTCCTGCCCACCAGGGAAGTCCTCCTTGGGTGCGGCTCTCTCCTGCCAGACGAAGCCAGCGGCAGGCCTGATTGTCGTCGACTGCGTGGACATCTGCACTGTCGGCCTGGAGGACCTGCTGTTCAAGCTGTCAGCTGTCCCCCAAGACCCAGTGCTGTTCTCGGGAACCATCAGGTGAGTGCCAGGCTAGAGGCCAGGCTGGCACAGAGGACAGCCTTCTGAGGACTGTTGCAGGGCCACGGTTCCAGTGTGGGGCTGTCTCCAGTTACAGGGGCCAATGTCTCACCGTCTGGGCCTCTTATCTCTCCTTGGCCCTTGGGCCTGTGGACTTTCCTGACTCACCTCACGGAAGTGCCACTGGGAATTGAATGAGGCCGTGATATACGCAAGGGCACACTGTAAACCATAACGTCCTAAACAAAAGCCAGGCATACTTTTGTTTTGTAAAAACCCGATTGGATTGGTTAGAACTTAGCACACTATTACACATTTGCACCGTGCCTACTGCCTACCGTATTCTTTTGTGTGCAGACATAACTTATTCTGACTTGCTCTCTTCTCTGCACCGACTGGGTAAAGCCTCAGGTAGTGGTTAGACGTGCTTTTTCACAGGGTACACGTCGGGGCAGTGGAGGGGTAGAAAGTCCAGGCAGGGTGGTCAGTGCAGTGGACAGAACTGGATCTCTCAGCATCTTTACCACGCTTTCTATTTCCTTAAGTCAACCCAGGGTCTAAAGTAGTGCTCCCCTACTTGACACTGCACTTCAGCTGTGGAGAACTCAAAGACATGGAGGCTGAGGAAGACCAATGCATTAAAAACAAGGTAGAAGCCAGGCACAGTGGCATATGCCTATAATCCAGTACTTGGGAGGCTTAGACAGGATCGCAGGTTCAAGGCCAACCTTAGCAGCTTAGTGAGAGTCTATCTCAAAATAAAAATAAAGCGCTGTGCGTGGTGGCGTGTGCTTGTAATCCCAGCATTTGGCAGGCTGAGACCGGAGGATCCGGGTTCGCGGCCAGCCTCAGCTACCTAGTGAGGCACTCTGCAACTTAGTGAGACCCTGTTTCAAAATAAAAAGAATAAAAAATAGGGCTGGGGGTATAGCTCGGAGGTAGAATGCCCCTGAGTTCAATCCCCAGAACCACAAAATAAATAAATAAATAAATAAATAAATAAAAATAATAAAAAGGGGCTGGAGGTATAGCTCGAAGGTATACCTGGACCCAATCCCCAGTACCAAACAAACAAGCAAGCAAGCAAACAAACATGCCAACTCCCCATGTTTTAGACACACACACACACACACATGATTAACTGAGCTTTTTATTATGAAACAGGGTCTCACTAAGTTGCTGAGGCTGGCCTTGAACTTGTAATCTTCGTGTCTCAGCTTCCCAAGTACTGGGATTACAGGTGTGTGCAACCACACCTGGCTGTTTCAGTGGTATTTAGGGGCATTCTTCAAGGCCAGAGGATACACTAACTCTAAGGCTCCACCATCCATCCATCCATTCATTCATTATTCATTCACCCATTCAGCTTCCTTCTTCCAAGCTTCCGCCAGGTCCAGACATTGTGCTAGGTCCTGGGGACACTGACGAACGAGCACTTCCTCTGCTTCCCCTGGAGCTCACAGGGTGGTTGGGGGATGGTGTTATATAGATGTAATATTCCTCCCCTTGCTGCTGAAGCAAGGTGAACTGGAATCCAGGAGATCTGGCTCCTCTGCCCTGAGATCCCATCTAACTGATTCCCGCATGGCTCTCATACTGACTTATGTTGTGACCCTGGACAGCCATTTAAGAGTGATAATCCATAATTTCCTCATCAATGGAAGGGGGTACACCCATCTCAGGGTACACCTGAGTCAAATGAGACTATTTGTGAAATGCCTTTGGAGACTACCAAACGTCATGCAAATAAGGCATTCTGCCCCCTGCTTCCCCCCCCCCTTTTTTTGCGGTACTGGGGGTTGAACCCAGGGACATTCTACCTCCGAGCTATACCCCCAGCCCCATTTTTTATTCTTTATTTTGAAACAGGGTCTCACTAAGTTGCAGAGGGCCTTGCTAAATAGCTGAGACTGGCCACGAACCCGGATCCTCTGGTCTCAGCCTCCCAAGTACTGGGATTACAAGTGTGCGCCACCACACCCGGCTCCCCTGCTTCTTTAATACAGTTTGGCTCTATGCATGGCTGCCCAAACTGGGGAAAGATACGGCAGAGGTTAATAGGCTTCCCTCGGGTTGGGTGGTTGCATAACAGGCAAGTGTTCTTATGCTGCCAGAGCCAGGCAAAAGGGCAAGCCTATGGGTCTGAAGGCAGGGTAGATCCCACCTGCCTTGATGACTCGGGATTCTTTTCCCTGCAAAAGACAAAAAAGCCAATCCCACTGCAATGATCTACCACTCCACACTTACTAGGGTGGTTATAATAAAAAGTAAAGGCAAATAACAAGTGTTGGTGAGGATTTAGAGAATCATGTCTTGCCAGTGGGAATATAAAATGTTGCTACCACTGTAGAAAGCAATTTGGCAGAAATTAAATATAATTTAAAGCAAAATTAAATATAGACTCACCATAGAAGACAACAATTTCACTTCTAGTTGTATAATTGAAAGTGTTGAAAGCAGAGATTTGAACAGATATTTGTGCACTAGTGTAACAGAATCCACAACGGGCAAATGTGGAAACTTCTCAAGTGTCTCTCAACAAATGAGTGGTTAAGCAAAATGTGGTGTGTCACTCGATGGGGATTACTCAGCCCTAGATAGTAGTGGATTTTTGATATAGGCTACAATGGATGGATATAGAAAACACTATCCTAAGTGAAATAAGTCGGATAGCAGGAGAAACACTGTACACTTCCACTTATATGAGGTGGCTGGAATAGGGAAATTCACATAGATAGAAAGAGAATAGAGGGTTACTAAGGGGCCAGGTGGGGGGCAAAAGAAAGAGGGGATTGTTTAATGTGTACAGAATTTTTGTTGGGGATGATGAAAAAGTCCTGGATCTAGATAGTGGTGATTGTTAATATATTTAACTCCACTAAATCATACACTGTGGATGACAAATGTTATTTATATTCTGCCACAAACAAAACAAATCCCAAATGACTTAAACAAAAAAAGGCCTCTACTGAGTCATTAGCCTAGGAAGGCCAACGCTGGAGTCAAGGGCCCAGTTTCCCTCTTGCTCTGTCTTTGCTTCATTTTCAGTCTCCACCTGAGAGCCCTAGGGGGCTGCTTGTGTTACACTCCTAGGGCAAGATGGTTACAGTTTCTCCGTTTAGTCCAGTGAGAAAGAGCAGGACTCATTTCCCAGGACCGGCTTAAAGTCCTGAGTGCCCTCTGGTTCATTACTTTCCCAGCTTAAACCAACTAGTGTGTGTGTGTGTGTGGGGGGGGGGATTGCCCTGTGCTGATTGGCTTATGCTTGAGTCATTTGCTCCACCTCTGGAGTAGGGGATGGAGCTTCACCTGGAAGGCCTGGGCTTGAGGGCAGGAGAGGAGGTGGTCCCCAAACAAATCTCAGGGGCTGCTGCCTGCAGAAATCCTGAAAGCTGGGAGCCGGGCGTGGTGCCCACACGTTTGCAATTCCAGTACTTGGGAGGCTGAGACCAGAGGATCCAGGTTCACTGCCAGCCTCAGCTACTTAGTGAAGCCCTCCGCAACTTAGTGAGACCCTGTTTCAAAATAAAGAATAACAAATGGGGCTGGGGGTATAGCTTGGAGGTAGAATGCCCCTGGGTTCAATCCCTTGTACCGGGGAAAAAAAAAAAAAGAAATCCCGAGGGCCGAGGAGGTCCCAGAAAGACCATTCATGGTTGTTCCATTAGTTTCCTTAAACCCAAGAATTTAATTCTAACCATCCTTGGCCATTAATGTCTATATAAATGAGTGCTCAAAGATCTGAGAGGTCATTGAACATGTATCTTTCTCTCCTATGGCAGATTCAACTCAGATCCCTTTGCCTGTCACACTGTCGAGCAGATCTGGGTTGTCCTGGAGAGGACA
Source organism: Graphiurus murinus (assembly GCA_004027655.1). Classification (NCBI taxonomy): domain Eukaryota; kingdom Metazoa; phylum Chordata; class Mammalia; order Rodentia; family Gliridae; genus Graphiurus; species Graphiurus murinus. The sequence goes on along the minus strand of PVLC010009642.1, from coordinate 42,550 downwards.
TTCCTGACCAGGACTGTAAGTGACTCTAAGGCTCTTGGTCTCAGCCTGAATCTTCAACAGGCAAGCCAGTTCTTAGGGGAAACTCACGGGTGACTAGAACCAAATTAGGATCTCTTGTCTCAGAAAGTGGCAAAAGGTTAGAAACTTTTCTGATTCAAAAATTTCCTACTGGACATTCTTCTTTTATTTATTTATTTATATATTTATTCATTTTATTAATTGGTGCATTGTAATCATACATCTTTGTTAGGTACAAGCTGATAAAGGCATATATGCACACATTTCTCATTTAACCCTTCCCCAATTCTCACTCCACTCCCTCACCCTCCCTCCTTCTCAAGTTCAGTTTAATGATTAACTTTGATATATTTGTGAAAGTACATCATGTGCATTAGGGGTCCCCCCCATCCATCACCTTCAGTTAAGTCAAGTTCTTTGCTTATCTAGGGTTTCTCCTTTTTCATCTGGAGACCCTCTTATGCCCCATTTTCTCCCTAGCATCCGCATATTAGGGAGAACATACGTGTTTTTTTTTTTTTTACTCTTTGTGACTGACTAATCTCACTTAACATAATGTTTTCCAGTTGCATACATTTCCCTGCAAACAACATGATTTTGTTCTTCTTTATGGCTGAGTAAAATTCCATTGTGTACCTGTCCCATAGTTTTGTAATCCATTCATCTGTCAATGGACACCTTGGCTGCTTCTTTTGTGAGGTGTCTATTTAGATTCTTTGCCCATTTTTTTGATTGGGATATTTGTTTTCTTAGCTGTGAGTTTCTTGAGTTCTCTGTATATCCTGGATATTAGTCCTCTATCAGAAGAGTAGCTGGCAAAAATTTTCTCCCACTCTGTGGGCTCTCTGTTGAGGTTCTTGATAGTTTCCTTTGCTGCACAGAAGCTCCTCAGTTTAATGCAATCCCATGTATTGATCTTCCTTTGAGTTTCTTGTGCATTTGGAGTCTTGTTGAGAAAGTTTTCAGCTGTGCCTGTGTTGAAGTGTTGGTCCTATGCCCTCTTCAAGTAGCTACAAGGTCTTTGGCCTGACTTCCAGGTCTTTGATCCACCTTGAGTTGACTCTTGTGCAGGCTGAGAAAGTGGGGTTTATTTTCATATTCCTGCATATGGTTAGCCAGTTTTGCCAACACCATTTATTAAAGAAGCTATCTTTTTTCCAGTGTATATTTTTGGCTCCTTTGTCAAAAATCAGTTGGCTGTAAGCACGTGGGTCTGTTTCTGAGTCTTCTATTCTGCTCCATTGGTCTATGTGTCTGTTTTTGTGTAATACCATGCTGTTTTTATTACTGTGGCTTTGTAGTAGAGTTTGAACTCAGGTATTGTGATACCTCCTGCATGGTTCTTGTTGCTAAGAACTACTTTGGCTATTCTGGGCTTTTTGTTGTTCCAAATGAATTTAAGGACTAATTTTTCTATGTCTGTGAGGAGTGACCTTGGTAATTTCATAGATATTGCATTGAATCTGTAGATCATTTTGGGGAGGATGGCCATTTTGATGATATTTATTCTGCCTATCCAAGAGCATGGAAGATCTTTCCATTTTCTGAGGTCTTCATTGATTTCTTTTTTCAACCTTTTATAGTTTTCCTTATAGAGGTCTTTTACCTCCTTGGTTAGGTTTATCCCTAAGTATTTTATTTTTGGGGGTGCTATTGTGAGTGGAATTGTTTTCTGGATTTCTTTTTCAATGGATTTATGGTTGGCATACAGGGAAGCTTCTGATTTTTTAAGACTGATTTTGTATCCAGACACTTTGCTGAATTTGTTGATCAGTTCTATAAGTTTTTTGGTTGACTTTGTTGGGTCTTCTAAGTATAGTATCATGTCATCTGCAAAAAGGGATAGTTTTAGTTCTTCTTTCCCTATTTTTACCCCTTTGATTTCCTTCTCTTGCCTTATTGCTCTGGCTAGAGTCTCAAGTACTATGTTGAACAGAAGAGGTGATAACGGACATCCTTGTCTTGTTCCTGTTTTCAGTGAGAACTCTTGCAGTTTTTCTCCATTTATTTATTATGATGTTGGCTGTGGGTCTATTGTATGTTGCCTCTTTGATTTTGAGGTATGTTCCTTCTATTCCTATTCTCTGCAGGGCTTTTAGCATGAATGGGTGTTGGATCTTGTCAAATGCTTTTTCAGCATCAATTGAGATGATCTTGTGATTTTTGTCTTTGATTCTGTTTATGTGGTGAATTACATGGATTGTTTTTTGTATGTTGAACCAAGCTTGCATCCCTAGGATGAACTCGACTTGGTCATGGTGTATAATTTTCTTGATGTGGTTTTGAATGTATATTGCTATGATTTTGTTTAGCAGTGTTAGAGATAGTGGATATGTTGGGGGATTCTGGTAGTCAATGTAGAGTTTTAGGTGTGGTAGTATGAGATGGTCTTGATATGAGACAAGGAAAAAAGGAAAAAGAAAAGAGAAAAGAAAAGTGTTGAAGAGAAGAATATAGATGGGAGAGAGAGAGAGGGAAGCTTGTAAAAGGGATAAGGAGGAGAGTCAACAAACAGAGCAAAAAATAATAAAGCAACCAATCATCCAAACAAACATAAATAAATCAAGGCAACACAAAATGAAAACAGTGTAAAAACAAAAAAACAGAACACACACACAAAAAACCCCAAAACCGAAAAACAACAACAAGAAGAAACAAAAACAAAAACCCTACCAGTTTGTAAGTACAAAGCTGAGTTGTCCTCTGCAGTCTTTTTGGATCTGGCATTCTTTCAATCCCCAGTACCAAAAAAAGAAAAAAGTTTGATATAAAATTTTTTTTAAAGTTTTTCCGAATACTTTGCCTATAATTTCAGTACTGGGGATAGCCAGGAAAAAACCTTTATCACAACAGAGGCAACACACATGTGCATGCGTACACACATGTTCACATAGATATTGCCTCCATACTCACACATGTATACAAGTGCACATGCACATGCCTGCACATACACATTACAAAACACGTTGGTGCAAACTGTCAGATCTGAGAGAAAAAAGTTTAGCAGGGCTCACAGTGAGGGAGAAAGTTTCAGAGGAGGTAGAATTTCTCTTCTCTTCTTAAGAGAGATGAACCACAGCATTTGCCGTATGCATGCAGCACTTTCTTAACTTCTTATTTAAATAAGTTCCTTATTTCAGAAATCCTTAGCCCTTTGGTGCTGAAATTGCTTCCTTGGTATTGTTTCCAAAATCTGAGTAATCACTTTCTGATTTTTGTTGTATCTGCATATCAACTGCTCTATAATTTGCTAAAGATACTTCCTTCTTAAAAATGGCCTTGTCCTAAACAGTAATATTTATGAAGTTATGTTTTCTGTGCTCATTATAGCTCTCAAGTGCATATTGTTAGTGAAATAAGTACAAGACTGTTAGACTGACAAGAATGCTTACCACATACCAGCTATGACCATGTCGTGGGCCTCACAGGGTGTGTTCCTGCCACTCTTTGGGAGGAATTGTTCTACTCTAATTCAGGCAAATGGCAAGGCAATAAGTTGTCTCTGGGGGATTAGGGGTGTAGCTCAGTGGTAGAGCATGTGCTATGCATGTATGAAGTTCTGGATTCAATCCTCACTACTACATGCACACACACACACACACACACACACACACACACACACACACACACACATTGCTCCTGGGCCATTCCATTTCTAGGAACTTAATTCTCTGGTCATGAAGATATAGTTAGCTCTTGTTGAAATCTAACATTCTTTTTATAGTGTAATGGATAACTAAGGCTTAAAGGGGATTTTGAACTCAGCACAGTTCTCTCATTTTGCAGCTAAGGAAATGCAGGCTAATGAATTAGTGGTAGAACCAGGACTAGGCCCAGGTCTCTGGGCCCCAAGCGGGCTGCCTTCACCCCTGTTTTGTATCCACTAGATCATCCTTATTGATGAAGTCACAGCCTCCATTGACACAGAGACTGACTCCCTGATCCAGCACACAATCCATGGAACCTTCCAGGGCCACACTGGGCTGGTCATTGCTCACCAGATCACCACTGTCCTAAACTGTGACCTGGTCATGGACAATGGGAAGGCGAAAGCCATGTCCCTGGGCTGGTGGAGGGATGGATCACAGGCTACCACCACTGGAGGCCTGTGAATCCTCCTCCACTGAGCTCAGCTCTGTCCCTGTCTTCTTCCCTCTTTTCTCCACCTTCCAGGTTGTGAAATTTGACAGGCCTGAGGTCCTGCAGAAGCAGCTTGGGTCATTGTTGGGAGCCTGCTGGCAACAGCCAGTTCTTCAATAATCGAAGGAAGGAGAGGCAGGGACTGCATGAGGGCGGGTGCCAAGGTACAGCTGTGAGGCCTGGAGCCCATGCCCTTCTTATCTAGACATGGCTACGTCCGGAAGCAAGGCTGACATGTGGTGAGAGGTGCTAGGATGGACAAGGAGATTGAGGGAACGAAACCTATCAGAGGCTACTCTCTGACTCCTTAGACCTTGGAACCCCAGCCCTGTTTGATACCATGGGGTTTAGTGATCATGTATCTTTGTAAAACTCATATGCAGAATAATTTCATAATGTGAAAGCTTATTATTATAGTTTTCTGCTCTGTTTCTAAATGATGTATTGATTTTGTAAAAAATAAAACTAAGAAAAAACAAGTCACATTCTTTGTTTTGCTTTCTGTGTTAGCTAAAACTCATTCAGTTGCAAGGAACAATAACCCCCTCAAACTGTAAAAGGTACTTCATTGGCTCACGTAGCAGGAAGGTCCAGGAAAAGTTCCTGGCTGGGGGTGCATATTGGAAGATACCTGCCTTGAGAACCCTGTCTCTCTGGTCCCACCTCTCCTTTGCTTTATTTGGCTTCACTTTCTGGCTGCCTTTCATTTCCTGCTGGTAGCATGGCTGCCAGTAGCTCCAGGCTCAGCACCCCCAGGTCTCCTTATCCCAATGATTCAGCAAAAGTTCAAGGGCTGAATCTCACTAGGTCAGCTCAGGTCACGTGCTCATCTGTGAACCAATCACATACTAGGCTATTGGAATACAGTGATTTGCTAAGCCAGAGTCTCACATCCATACCTAATCCTGGGGATGGGATCAGCTTCCCCAATCATATGGGCTGAGGATGGAGAGGGTTGCTTCTCCCAAATAAAATTGGGATGCTCTGACTACATGAAGAGGAATGGATGTGGATGCTGGGTAGGCCCCGAATAGCAGCCATCTACTGTGTGTGTTTCCTGATTAGTAGCATAAACAGGTGGAATAAAAAGTTAACTTTTAACATATGTCAGCTGAAAATAAGATCCGTCCCTCTCTCCTCCCATATACGTGTGTGTGTGTGTGTGTGTGTGTGTGTGTGTGTGTGTGTGTGTGTGTGTATAATGTAGAAAAGGAAATTATTCCAAATTTAATTCTAGGGAGATCTTATTGTTAAAGAGAAGTGCTTCAAAGTATTTTTCTTTTGTTTTCAAATTATGGTGTCTGATCTTCTCAAAATTCCACAAGAAAAACTAATTCAGTAAACAAATATTTCCTCCTATTTCTTGCACTGGGCTAGGTGTTGGGCATGTAATGATATCCCTGCCCTCATGGAATTTGGAATCTTCTGAGACTAAGTAAACAATAAACAAGTAAACAGTCATCCAGGATGGAGTGACAGGAAGCCATGCCAGGGTGCAGGAGAGCAGGCTTCCTGGTGGGAGTGAGGCTGCAGTTTCCTGAGACTGTAATGAACGAACATTTACTCAGATGAAGGGGATTGGGCAAGAAAGAATGTTCGAAGCAGAGAGAACAGCAAACAAATCCCTACCAGCTGAGCTACGAAAGCGGCTGATGCAATCTCTGGACCAACCAGAGGAGAATGACCTTGTCACCTGGAGATGGTGACACCTGTCTGTCACCGTTGCTGCCCTTCCTAGAATTCTCCAGTACTTGCTTCTCCTAGAGCATTTCCTAGGCAAATGTCTTTTCTGTATTAAAAATCCTTTTACTTTGTTATTTCTTTCCCCTAATCCTTATTTTTGTATTTTCTTTTGGGGTCCGAGGAGTGCCTGGGAGCCCCACCAGCACCACCCACCCCGCCTCCGCACTGCACAGAAGTGCCACTTGAAAATGACTCTATGCACTGGACCCTACCCTCCTTCCAGGGCTGCTGTGGGGCGGTGGCCTGTGGTACCTGAGAAAGTGCTGCAAAAACCGAGTGGAGGCAAATGCCTGTAATTCCAGTACGTGGGGGGCTGAGACAGGATTGTAGGTTCGCTGCCAGTCTCAGCAATTTAGTGAGACCCTGTTTCCAAAGGGGAAAAAAAATAAAATGGGGCTGGTTCAAAGGGTTCAATCCCCAGCACCAAAAACAACATAACAACACAACACAAAGCTAAAAAAAACAAAAAAACAGTGCTGTAACCCATAATACTTCACCCACACATCTGTCTCTAGCCAAGTGTAGCTGCCCGTTTCCCCAGAGTTGGCCAGCAGATGGCAGCTTCTTCCCAAAACTGTGGGCAGGCCCTGCAGATTCCAGAACTGGCAGGATCCACAGAGAATCCACTAGGAAAGGGTGACCCCTGAGCCATAGGACAGGGAGTGGAGGTCTCGGCCACAGAATCTACAGGGCTCCAACCCCCTGGCAGCAGCCTCTCGTCCTGGGTTGAGCCTCAGAGTTGGTCACACGTTGGAATGAACTGAAGAGTTTTTGAAATATTAATGTCTCCTCCTAGGGACTCCGATTTTATTGGTTTGCTTGGAAGCTGGGTGTCAGGATTTTAAGCTTTAGAAGAATCTAAAGTAAAGTCATACCTGAGAACTATTGGCTCTGGGCAGTAATAAAGCAAAAATTTTGAAAAGTAGTATTTGGTTTTTTTTTTTTTTTTTTGGGGGGGGGGGGTACTGGGGATTGAACTCGGGGGCATTCTACCTCCGAGCTATACCCCCAGCCCTATTTTTTATTCTTTATTTTGAAACAGGGTCTCGCTAAGTTGTGGAGTGTCTCACTAGGTAGCTAAGGCTGGCCTCGAACCCGTATCCTCCGGTCTCGGCCTCCCAAATGCTAGGATTACAAGCATGCGCCACCACGCCCGGCTAGTATTTGTTTTTTTTTGTTTTTTTGTTTTTTTTTTTTTTGCGGTACTGGGGATTGAACTCAGGGCCATTCTACCTCCGAGCTACACCCCCAGCCCCTTTTTATTCTTTATTTTGAAACAGAGTCTCACTGAGTTGCGGAGTGCCTCACTAGGTAGCTGAGGCTGGCCGCGAACCCGGATCCTCCGGTCTCAGCCTCCTGAATGCTGGAATTACAAGCGTGCGCCACCACGCCCGGCTCGTATTTGGGTTTTTTAACAAGTAATATTGGTAATATTTTATCCTTAAGCTGAGTGGTAAATGTATAAGGTTTTTTTTTTTTTTTTTTGGTAGTTTGTTTTGTTTTGTTGTTTTTTTGCAGTACTGAAGATCTAACTGAGGGCTTTGCATGTGTCAGACAAGTGTTCTACTGCTAAGGTTTGTTTTTAATGACATTTTATGCTTTTTATACCTTTTTGGGTTTCTGAAATATTTGATAATAAAAAATTTAAAAATTGGAATTTGATAATTCAAAAATAATACAAAAACAATTGTAATGAGAGAATGTAGAACTTTGTTCTGCTTCTTTATATTTATTTAGTGGTTTGTTACTATTTTTAATTTCAATTGTGTTCACGTCTACAGATTCTAAAGGCCTTAATCTGTCCTCAGGACCTATCTCTTTTCGTGGTCAAGCGTAGCAGGCAAGCTCGGGATGCGGCAGGGTGACAGTGACAGTAGCTTGATGTGCAGATGAAAGGAGGCGGTGGCCCTGGACACCCTTGCCCTCTGTCTCCAACTCTGGACACTCCACTTTAAGAAAAGCACTGCTAGATGGAGGGTCTCTGAGGATAATCACCTTGGTGACTTGAAATGCTGAGAGGAACCAGGAAGCAAGGAGAAGGGAAGGGCTAAGACTTTGTCAATCCCTGAAGGGCTCCTTCTAGAAGCGTCTCCAGAGGGTGGCTGCAGCCCAGGAGGCCTGGATGGGCAAGGTCCCACTAGGGAGTGGCTGCTTGAGGGGTGGGAGCTCCCCATGGCTGGAAGCATTTCCTGACTCTGCACACTGTCCCCGCTGTAGGCTGAGGGCACGGGCACTCTGCCCAGGCCTGGGTGCGGGGAGGGATTGGTACACAACTCTAGGGGTCGTAGGATTCTGGGATGCAGTTATGAAAACAGCAGAGGTGCCCAGACTTGAATGAGCATACAAATTACCTGGAGGGCTAAAACGAAGGTGGCTGGGCCCCACCTTCGGACTTTCTGATCCAGTAGGTTTAGGGTAGGACTAGACTTTATCAAATCCCTAGATGTTGCTGATGCTGGGGGTTCAGGGACACTTTGAGAAATCAGAGATTAGTCAAGGTCACAGTTCTATATAACTGAGATAGGAAGGGTTCAAACTCCCATTCTTGTGTGCTCCCCAAAGTTTATTTGCATCTTCAGGGTACTTTTGTTTTTATGACTGATTTTTGGATTCGACTTCTGGAGAGTCTCACTGGGTCCCACATCCTTTCCTTTGGTCTGTCATGTTGACCTAGAGGGAGAACTTAGCACTTTCCCTTATTTTCACTGTCCATGTAGATGACTTTAATGAAGTTTTGGGCCATGGGAGGGAGTGTTTATCCCAGTAATTCCATAACTTCCTGAATATCAAACACTTACTGTTATAGTTTGTAAGTAAAATGTCCCCTTAGATCTCGTGCTTGGAAGTGAGTCCCTGGGACACGGCCAGATACAGTGTGTGCTCTTGGAGGGTGTGGCTGGGTATAGCGTGTGTGTGTGTGTGTGTGTGTGTGTGTGTGTGTGTGTGTGTCTCCTGGCCCTGCCCAGCTGCACCATCTGGTTCTGACCCTTTCCCTCTCTCTCTGCTTCCCACCATCATGCCCTAAGGACTGAAAACCCTGGATCCTGCTTGGCAGCCAGCATAAAATGGAATATATGCAGACGGAAGTCTACAGACACATAACCAAATAAATCTCCCTCTAAGTTGTAGTTGTCAGGTATTTTGGGTCACAGTAGTGAGAATGCTGACTTCTTAGATGACTCCTTGTTTCTTCCCGAAGACCCCATCCAGTCTCCTTCCTGCTGCTCACTGGGCCTTGTGTTCTCCTGGTCCCCACCTCTTCATCCTCAGACTTCTTCTATGCAGAGCACTTTAGCTTTCACTTCTGATGACGGTTCATGCCAGGCAAGTGATCAGAGCTTCCGTGTCTGCCCCAAAAGACAGTTATCTAGCCAAAACAGTTTCTGTTCGACCAGACAGCCTGGTGTCAGCTGTTAAGATTGTAAAACTTTACTCCATTTTCCTAAAGGCTCCCATTCTACTTTCCGTCTCATTTAGATAATTCTGTGGAATCCAACAATGTCAGAGTCAGAAACTATTTCAGAGAGATCTCCAGTCCAGAAATTAGCTTGTGGTCCACAGAACTGTTAGGTAGATTCAGGGAAATCCATGAATTTGTATGGGGAAAAAATTACATCTTTATTTTTACTAACTGAAATTTAGCATTTCCTTCGATTATGACTGAATCAACTAGTATTAAGTAGTCCCATTAACTTTGACTTTGTCACAAAAGATATTCTCGAATCTGATTTCATTTGTTTCAGAGAATTCAATATCTTACATGCATCAGTGCTTTGAAATCATAATCATTAGACCTACTACTAGATCATATTATTTAATGCATCAATATAGAAGACTAGATCTTATAATATCCAACCTTATTTTACATACATATTTTGATAATCATGTTTCTATATAATTGACCATCTTTGCAATTCTATGTACTTTATTTTGGGCATTAGAAAAACCATTCTGAGAGTATATTAGAGTGCTCCATGGCCCCCAAAGGGTTGAGAACCCTCATCTAATTTACTTCTGATTTATTTTTTAAATTTTTAGCACTGGGGATTGAACCCAGGGGCATTCACCTCAGAGCCATACACCCAGACCTTTTTATTTTTTATTTTGAAACAGGGTCTCATTAAGTTGCTGAGGGTCTCACCAAGTTGCTGAGGCTGACCTTGAACCTGTGATACTCCTGTCTCAGCCTCCCAAGTACTGGGATTATAAAGTATGTGCCACCACGTCTAGCTCAGAGCTCCTGTTCTTAATTACTGGATGATACTGAGTCTGTACAACTCTACACAAGGAGGTGCCTATGGGTTGGATCTTTGTCTCTGTCTTTATCTGAGTGTCTCTTTATAATTGTTATATATGTAATTTTTATTATATATATGCTATATATATTTGAAGATTTCAAAGAGAGCCTCACCTTAGAATGAAGTCTCACAGAAGCTCAGAGCTAGGAAAATTCTCTTTTCTCCAAACCCCAATTTTTATTTGCCACAGAGCACTGCTGCTTTAGGCATATAGACTCCTGGTAAATGCATATATAGTTATTTACAAATAATGCACAGGATATACATGCTTATCGCTGTACTGATATATTTTTACTGATAAGAGAAAAAATGAGATATCCTCAGTTTAAATATGAAGGCTAGAGGGTGCGAGAGAGCAAGAGATAAAGGAGATCAATCAGTTAACAGCTACAGGTTAGCTGTTAACAAAAACACTTTTTTTTCCCCAGTACTGGGGATTGAACCCAGGGGCATTCTACCTCCGAGCTACACCCCCAGCCCTATTTTTTATTCTTTATTTTGAAACAGGGTCTCACTAAGTTGTGGAGAGCCTCAGTAGGTAGCTGAGGCTGGCTGCGAACCCGGATCCTCCTGTCTCAGCCTCCCAAATGCTGGGATTGCAAGCGTGTGCCACCATGCCCGGCTGACAAAAACACTCTTTATGTTGAAACTTTGACTTAAATCCCACCAAGGCTGACCGCCAGGGCCACCGTGCCCTGCTACTATAAGCTTTCTGGACTGTTAGCCCCAACAACCCAGAAGCAACAATGAAGTCCCCTTATGGACGACCCTTCTGTCCCAAAGCTTACCCCTCTGTGGGACTGCCATCCGTGAACAGCCAGGGAAGGGCACAATGCTTTCTTTCCTCAAAGTTTGTAAAACACACTCTTAGCCTGGGCCTGCACACATTTTCCAGCTGCTCCCCTGCCTTACACTGTAGTTATAAGAACTTGTCCTAAGACCTGGCCCTTTTGTTTTCTGGCTAGTACCTGTAATGGCTCAATAAACCCTTTTATTTCAGAGATCCCTTGGTGCTAAAAGTTTGGGTTTAAAAGTACACAAAATAGCCGGGCATGGTGGTGCATGCTTGTAATCCCAGTACTTGGAAGGCTGAAACAGGAGGATCACAGGTTTACAGCCAGCCTCAGCAACTTGGTCAGACCCTCAGCAACTTGTGAGACCCTGTGTCAAAATAAAGAATGAAAAATAGGACTGGGGGTGTAGTTCAGAAGTAGAATGCCCGTGGGTTCAATCCCTAGGAACACACACACACACACACACACACACACACACACACACGACACAAAATAAAACCAGGTGTGGTAGCACATGTCTGTAATCCCAGTACTTGGGAGGCTGAGATAGGAGGATTGCAGGTTCAAGGACAGCCTCAGCAATGAAGTGAGACTCTCGGCAACCTATCGAGACCCTGTTTCAAAGCAAAAATTAAAAAGGGTTGGGGGTGTAGCTCGGAGGTAGAATGCCTCTGAGTTCAATCTCCAATACACACACACACACACACACACACACACTAGAATTTTTTAAAGGATGAGGGAAAATCTAGTAGAATTTCTTGTTTTTTATCCCTGCACTCCGATAGGTTCTCAGGCCTCCCTCCCCCCCAGTGTGCTCACCCAGGCTGGACCTTGGTCCCTGACTTCAGATGAACCCAGGCACTGTTGGGACAGGAGCTGGTCTTTTTCTTCTCTGAAGGACTCTCTTGACCAGAGACTGGACAGCATCTCTCTATCATTCCTCTCCGAATCTGTTCTCTGATGAGTCAAATAATCTTCTTTACCTCGTACCAAAACACTGTCTTGGTAGAAATTCACCTCTGCCTGGCAAGCATGGGGAAAGACTGCTCAGCAGCCTCCCCTGGTTAAGTCGATGGCATTTGTGTCCGGTTGATAGACTGTGAAAGGGAGCTTGTGCTGTGTTTATGAGACCCCCCCCCCCATTGTTGCTATCAAGAAGATAAAGATCTTCTTTTCTTTTCTTTCTTTTTTTTTTTTTTTTTGCAGTACTGGGGATTGAACTCAGGGACATTCTACCTCTGAGCTATACCCCCAGCCCTATTTTTTATTCTTTATTTTGAAACAGGGTCTCAGTAAGTTGCGGAGTGCCTCACTAGGTAGCTGAGGCTGGCCGTGAACCCGGATCCTCCGGTCTCAGCCTCCCGGATGCTGGGATTACAAGCGTGCGCCACCACGCCTGGCGATAAAGATCTTCAGGATACACAAAGAGCTGGATGAATGTCAAGTGATATTATAAGCAGTGATTCTCGTCTGTGGAGGAAGGGGTGGAAGCAAATTTAGTGGGATGCTTTAGACATACGAAAAACAAAACATCAACAACAAAAAACCTCTGCCAGTTTAGCCCACCCCCCAAGGCAGGGACCTTCCTTGAAGGATTCATTTTCCTACACCACAACTGTCTTCAGACCCTCCCCATTTTCACCTCCCTTTTGGGCAGAAAGAAAAATCCCAGGTCAGGGGAGGCAATGCATTGCATCTCTGGGGAGCAGAGAGGCCAGGAACTGCCAGCAGAGGGCGGAATTGACCAGGACAAGATAAGAGCCCTGGGTAGGTTTGAAATACTGCTGCAGCAAGATTTGTCATAAAATCCAAGTTCAGTAGCGAAAGTCTTCTAAAATGTCTAAGCAAGCCGGGCGCGGTGGCGCACGCTTGTAATCCCAGCATTCGGGAGGCTGAGACTGGAGGATCCGGGTTCGAGACCAGCCTCAGCTACCTAGTGAGGCACTCCGCAACTTAGTGAGACTCGGTTTCAAAATAAAGAATAAAAAATAGGGCTGGGGGTATAGCTCGGAGGTAGAATGCCCCTGAGTTCAATCCCCAGTACCGCAAAAAAAAA
>PVLC010009642.1:0-29401 GCA_004027655.1 Graphiurus murinus | reverse complement strand
AAAAAAAAAAAAATAAAATAAAATAAAATAAAATAAAATGTCTAAGCAATTCCTAAAATTGAGTCAATTTTTTATTTCTGAATTTAGAGGTTGATCCTTGTTAACCAATTCGTTGGCCACTGTGGAATCCTGCTAAGGGAGTTAGGCGCCTGTTCTGGGCAGAAGAGACCCAAGGATGCAAACAAGACCCTTGGAGCTCCAGAGTGTGCAATGCGTGTGACAAATGGGGAACTTTTGTACACAAACATTAGCTGCTGGTGCTAGGCTAAGACTTACTTTTTGTTCAATTCAGGAAAAATAAATTGAGCTCAAATTGCCCTTTTATTTCTGGCTAAATGGGGAATGAATGAAATTTTCTTTCTCTTGAAGGCTGGGCTGCCCTCCCCTCTCCTCTCCTGAGCCCAGGGTTGTTTCACCTCCACAGGCACACAGAGGGGGAAATGGGGTGCGCCTGGAGTAGAATCGGCAGATGCATTCACTGGCCTGGGTCCTGCCCCAGGCCCGTCAGGGAAGGCCTGGGCTCCTTGGTTTCCTTCTCCATGGAATGGGAGCTGGAGGGAGGATTCTCTCCCACTCGTGCACAATGGCGTGCTGCGGCAGTCCATGAAGACGTAGGTAGGCAAGCACGTTGTATGAGCTCTCTGCCTGTCACTGAAGGAGCTGCCCAGCACCACAGCTGCCCCCCCCCCCAAGGAGAGGCCAAGGGAATGTTGGTCCCCCCAGAGTTCCCTCCTCAGGTGTGGTGGGAGTGGCAGTTGAATGGGGCAGTTGGAGAAGAGGGCTCCAGGCAGGTGGGACAAGAGAAGCCAAACCAGAGGCTGGTAGAGAGCAGGCGGTCCAGGTAACGTGGGCAGCGAGGGCCACCCTCCATGCCCCAAACTCCTGAACTGTTCTGCTCCCCTCTCATCCTGAGGACCCAGAGCGCCCCCTGCCCATACGGCTCCTCTGTGTCACAGTCAGTTCTGAGGGCCTTGCCTCTCCTTCCCAGGACAGGCTCTGGTGGGTGACGTGATCAAGGGTGGCTGCCCCTGCCGGGAGGATGCAGGGATGCAGGGCTCCAGAGGGCAAGGGAGACCTGGGGAGCTCCCATTTTTGGAGTCTCCTGGTATGTGAAAGAAAAAGCAAAAATACCAACACAGGAATTCAAGATCTGTGATACACAAAAGCCTCCATTGAATAAATGAGGTCTTTCAACGCATACACATGCACATGCACACACACACACACACACACACACACACACACACACACACACACACAGAGTTCACGATTAACCATGGGATTTATTTCAAAAATACCTGAATTTGTTGCAAGAAAACAGGGTCCCTGAAGTCAGGAGATAGAGAGCAGAGTTGGAAGCAGGTTTCTTTATTTACTAGTGAAGGCTCAGCAGGCAGTGCTCGGGTCTGTGCATCTAACACTGATCATACAAGCTCTTTTGTACATTTGGTCACCTAATATTGGGAGGGGAGGGGTAGATGTGAGATGTGCCTTTCCTAGTGTAAGCGTAACAGAAGCCGACTAAGCAATTGATCATTATATTAGTTTTCTTTTCATCACTGTTTTGTTTAAATTTGAGAGAGCTTGTCTGGGATGACTGCTTTGTTTGTATTTGAGAGACTGTGCTGTCTTATCTTCCAAACTGCCTGCTTGTTAACATCTGAGGGAGGACTGTGAAGAAGGTTTATTCTTTTTATTTTGCTTTTAGGGAACAAAGCTGGGTGTCTGCCTCAAATTTCGCAGTGCATTACTGTGTGATGTTGCAGGCTTAAAACGGGCTCTCTCTCATCTTTCTTCAGCCATGTCAGGACGTCTCCACACTGGATGGGTGACCTCACCTGGAGATACCATTTTAGGCCCTAAGGGTGGGAGGGCGGAGCAGCCACACCCCTCCCTTCCTGCACCTGCAGACTGCTCTCACTCCCTCACCTGGCTGCCACCTCTCATCACTCAGGGGCTTCTTCCAGTCTGGCTGCCCACACAGGCACTGGGGCAGCCTACATGGACAGATAGAAGAGGTGCGGTGGGGTGGGGTGTGGTGGGCTGGGGTGGAAAGGCTCCACAGTGTCTCCACTGAGCCAGAGGCTGCTCAGGCCCTGGAGGAAGTTGGGGGGAGAATGTGTGACCATCAGATACTGATAATTTTGGTGGCTTTAAATTAAGAATGGACTTATTGGGCTGGGGGTGTAGTTCAATGGTAGAGTGCTTATCCGACATGTTTAGTTTTATCTAGCATGTCTAGCAAGCCCTGGGTTTGATCTCCAGAACAACAAGAACAAAATAATGAATTTATTAAAAGGAGGTAGGGGCCAAAGCTGGGTGTGCTGGTGCATGCCTGTAATCCCAGTACTTGGGAAGCTGAGACTGGAGGATTGCAGGTTCAAAGCCAGCCTCAGCAACATGATGAGACTCTCAGCAACCAGCAAGACCCTGTTTCAAAAGAAAAAAAAAAAATAAAGAAGGGCTGGGGATATAGCTCAGAGGAAGAATGCTCCTGTACAAAACAAGATGTGATGCCATAGACTCTTGCAGTCTCTTATCTGGGAAGGATTTTATGGAGAAAGGTATGACTGCATTAGGTTGATGGAGTCCTAAGAAAGATCTTCCATTGTGAGGCCCCAAGTGAACCTGGGAATCTAATTCTCAAACAAAATTGTCAATTTACTGAGTGAGAGGCAGAGATGGAATATGGGGCAAAGATCAAGTGTGGAAGATTGTTCTCCTCAAGATATAGAACAGAGAAAATTGACTGTCAGGGAAACCACAGCACAAGTAAGTGGCCCAGAACCCCAGGGTCGGGAAGCAACAGGGTGATGGAGTTTGTGAATAAGGCCAGGCCGCCCTGCTCACGAGGCATTGCAGCAGCCAAACGTGAGCTTCGCATGGCTGGCTTTTCAGCAAAAGCCAGAAGTCTGAAAAAAAAAAGTGATGCCTTCTAAATATTAAATGTTTTCCACAACTTAAAAAAAATTTAAACGGTGTAGGCCATACAAAGCGGACCTATAAATCGTATATGGTCGCCAACCCCCTAGTTTGCGTGCTCTCCAAGCAGAGGCTCCTGCTTCTGCCCGTCCAGCGTGTGGAGGTTAGGTGAGGACCCCCGCCGGCAAGCACCCGGACTTTTTGCCATCTTCTGCCAACCTGCAGATTCTCTGAGTAGGAAAAATCGCAACAGGAAGAGAGTCGTGATGGCTGTGGGGTCTGGCCTGGGCAAGCGCCGGCTCTTGGAGCCCTGTCAGCTGCTCCACCTCCCCCAGGACTGCTGGCAAGCAGATTCCTCACTCCAGGCAGCTCCTCCATCCTGGCACAGGATGGCATGACAGACGGGGATAGAGACGTTAGCCAAAGCCGACTTCCTGATTTAAAAAGTCTCATTTCCCCCCGGGGCTGCCAAATTTAGCAAAGTGCCATTCCAGCTGCAAAGCTTCCAAGCTGTCTTAGTAATCATAACTCTGCGTTCCCTGTCGAGTGCTCAAGGAAATTACCCCCAGCACCAATTTCCTATGTGCACCGAATATCCAAAACGGGCTAGGGAGGCTGGCCTTCTGTGTTGGGATCTTGGACTCAGGAACTCTTAAGACAAGCTGCTGACAGCTTGTTGCCAGGGCCCTTTGCCAGTAAAAAAAAAATTCCACAAAAAACAGAAATCATAGGTGAGGGTTCTCCACTGACGATGACTCCCACCCTCTCGGAAAGCAGAGAGCACCCAGGTGACAGGGGTGAGTTGAAGGAGACGATGGCTGTCTTCAAATCTCAGAGGGCGTGGGTGTGGTCTGCATGGCTCCTAATACTAGAGCAATCATTGCAGGAAAATGGTATTCAGTTTCTACACAGGGAAAAATTCATTCTGTTTAGGGCTATTTTTTTTAAAGTACTTAACTTTCTATTTTGAAATGATTTTTAGATTTACATAAAGCAATAAGAATAATGAATGCTAAGACATTCCAATTACCCTTCACTAAGACTTGCAAACTAACATTTCACCACATTTGCTTTAATATTCTCTCTCTGCATTATTTTTTGATACATTTGAAAGTCAATTGTGGATATTTCCCTCTATTGTCCCTAAATACTATGTATTTCCACAGAACATATCATTGAAATCATTAATTATTAAATTGTCAATGATCAAAATCAGGAAATTTAGCTTTCGTATAACATTATTACATAATGTCAGAGTCCATATTCAAATAGCCCACAGTCTATAGTCTATATTCAAATTTGGACTATATTCCATTTGTCCCAATAACATCCTTTAATTTTATTTTTTTCTAGTGCCGCATCCCATCTAAGACTGTGTACTGCTTTTATCTGCCACTCTGCTTGAATCAGGAATGTCTCCTCGACTTCCTTTGCTTTCATGATACAATGCTTCTGAAGAGCCAGGCCAGTTGTTTTGTAGAACACTCCTTTGGGCTTGCCTGGCATTTCCTCTAGATACAGGTTATACATTTCTTGTACAAATGCTGCCTGCGGGCTGTCTTGAGAAGTCTGGGGTCTGTTGCCAAGGCTGTTTGAAGCACAATCAGGCCGGCCAGAAGGAAAGTCTCACATGGGATGCCAAGTTTGCCATGCCTAATGTCTTCTTGGGTTCTTTGAATTCTTGGATTCTGTGATCCTTTCTCTCCCAAATAATTTCAGCGGGGCTCTAGAACTTGTTGTGAGCACTTCTTCAGATCAGCTAATCTGCTTTCCTGTGTCTGCTTTGCTCAGGTCACGGTGGGTGGGAGAGTGGCTGAGAAGCCGGTGGGAGGTCACCAGCAGCTGGTTGAGGACCACAGCTTGACCACTCGTTCCTGCTGTGGCAGTGACAAGGATGGGAATGTGGTAGCAAGACTGAGCACGAAGGCTGTGCCTGTGTCCAGGCCTCTTCTTGCCTCTGTGGTGAGAGCTAGCTACATTGGCATTCACTAAAGTAGCCAAGGACCTCGTCAAGGGTGAGAGGCCGATTTCTTTATTGTTCTCAGCCTACACATCCCTTATAGTGGCTCGAAGCCCTCCGTATCTTCTTGCATCAAATACAGAAAATCCAAGGCGTGTGCTGCTTCTGATAAGAGAAAGCTGCAAAGAGCTTTCTGATAAAAAACAAATGGAAGTGTTGTGGGGAAGGTTCTTCAGGGACCTTTTCTCAGGGCTGGGCCTATGCAGGGGCCAGTGGAGCAGAACACTGTCTGCATATGTAGGAGTAAATCGAAAGCCTTTCATGCTCTTCCCAGCCTTGTTTCCTGATTCCCTTCTCCAAGTCTGCTGCACACGATTCCCTCAAGAGCCTCACTATGCAGTCCCCACCTCTGCCCGCCACCACCAGCCTTAGCCAAAATTCTCAGTCTAGTCTTTCTCTCAACTCTTCTGTGTTCTCCACTCTTGTAACCACCCAGCTGTAATCTCACCTCCCCTGGGAAGGTCTCCTTAACCCCATCCTCCTCCCAGGCCATCCCGATGTCTCTGTCCTCAGAACTTCTGTAGCTCAGGTGGTCTGCATGGCTCAGTAACACTGAGCACAGGCAGCCCGGTTGCAGGGTTTACATTCTTTGAATATGAATAGATATTGCACCAACATGGGAGGATCCCTGTCTCACTTTCAGATTTCATCCCTTACCTTGAGAGGTAACTATCATGTTGAATTTGGTGTATAGCTTTCTCATTCTTTTCTTTCTTTCTTTCTTTCTTTCTTTCTTTCTTTCTTTCTTTCTTTCTTTTTTTTTTTTTTTTTTTTCAGTACTGGGGATTGAACCTAGGGGCATTCTACCTCCAAGCTACATCTCCAGTCCTATTTTTATTCTTTATTTTGAAACAGGGTCTCACTAAGTTGTGGAGGGCTTCACTAAATAGCTGAGGCTGGCTGCAAACCTGGATCCTCCTGTCTCAGCCTTCCAAGTACTGGGATTACAAGCGTGTACCACCACACCTGGCTTTTCTCATTCTATTTTAAAAAATAAACTTTATATTTTATGATAGTTTCGGATTTATAGAAAAATTGTGAAGATATTGCAAAGAGTTCCCATATATCCCACATCCAGTTTCCCCTACTATTAATATATTATATTAGTATGGTATGTGTATTTAAATTCATGGGAAAATATTGATAAATTCTTAACTATTATCCATATTTCATTTAGCTTTGCTTAGTTTTCTCCCAATGCCTTTTTCCCCCCCATGATACCACGTAAGTTGTTCTGTCTCCTTAAGTCTCTCATAGCTGTGCCACTTTTTCAGATTTTCATTGTTTTTGATGACCATGGTAGTTTTGTTTTGGTACTGGGGATTAAACCCTGGGCCTCATGCATGACAAGCACATACTCTACCACTGAGCTATAGCCCCAATCCTAAACCTTGATGATTTTGAGAACACTGATGAGAATGACTCTAAGTGGGTATTCGCCTCATATGTTTTTCATGATTAGACTGGAATTAAAGTCTTTTGGGAGGAAGACTGCAGAGGTAAAGTGCCGTTCCGATAGCATCATGTCAATGGTACGTACTCTCTCTCCATGTGACTTTATCACCATCAGCGCTGATCTTGATTACCTGGCTGAGGTGATGACTGCCAGGACTCTCCACTGTAAAGTTAGTATTTGTTCCCTTTTCCATATTGTGCTTTACTTTTGGAAGCATGATATCCTAGTTGATTAAGTTGTTTCTCACCAGGGTTATGGGTTGAGAATCCTGATAATACTATCCCTGGATACTCAATTGGACAATTAAGTACATGGATGGTGAAAGCCAAGTTTTTCACTTTTAGATTTGGAGTTTGTAGATAAGGAGGGGAAGATGCTGAAATTATGATAATTATGGTAATGGATTAAAGTTGGGGAATCAGTATGAGCAAACACTTAGATTAAAATAGATGCAGATAGATATAGAAATATTTATAGCTCTGTGTATATACATGAGTCAATACACATATGTATATATCTTTGCTCTGTCAGCTGAGAGGGCCCAGAAGCAATAGCACTCCAGCAGCAGAGAGCAAACCTAGTGCCCAGATCTTTTTTTTAAATAAACTCTTATTGGTGCATTGTAGTCTCACATCATAATGTAGTCCTGAGTGATACGGACATGCATGCTCACAGCACTTGGCGAGCTTTTTGCTGGCTTCTTCCCCACTCCCTTTGCTTCCCTAAACGTAAATATTGGGATTGGCATGGTAATTTCACATACTTACATAACATTAGTGGAAGTGTTTCCTTCATTAATCCCCCCCCTCCCCTAGACTCCCTCCATTGCTCCACTGGGGTTTCTTCTTCATTATCTAAAGTCTGTCTTGTATCCCAATCACTCCCTTGCTTCTGCATGTGAGAGAAAACATAGGACCATTCACTTTCTGTGACTGACTAATCTCACTTAACATAATGTTCTCCAGGTCCATCCATTTTCCTGCAAATGATGTAATTTTGTCCTTCTTTATTGCTGAGTAGAATTCCATTATGTATATCCCATAATTTTGTTCTTTATTCCATTGTGTATATTCCATAATTTTGTTCTTCTTTATTGCTGAGTAGAATTCCATTGTGTGTATATCCCATAATTTTATAATCCATTCATCTGTTTATGAACACTTAGGCTGATTCCATAATTTGGCTATTGTGTACTGTGGTGCTATAAACATGGACATGCATATATCACTATAACATTCTGATTTTAGTTCCTTTGGAAAGGGACTAGATCTACTCCCAGTTTTCTGAAAAATCTCAACACTGATCTCCATAGTGGCCGTACTAATTTGAAATTCTACCAACAGTGTGAGTTCCTATTTCCCCATATTCTTGCTGGCATTTATTGTTGTTTGAATTCTTGATGATTGCCATTCTAATTGTGGTTAGATGGAATTTCAGTGTAGTTTTCATTTACATCCCCCTGATTACTAATGATGTTAATTTTTTCATAAATTTATTGGCCATTTGTATTTCTTCTTTTGTGAAGTGTCTATTTAGTTTAATTGCTCATTTCTTGATTGGGTTATTTATTTATTTATTTAGCTTTTAAATTCTTGGTATATTCTAGAGATTAGTCCTCAATCAGAGGAATAGCTGGCAGAGATCTTCTCCCATTATGTAGGCTCTCTCTTTAGACTCTTGGTTTTCTTTGCTGAATAGAAACTTTTTAATTTAATGCCATCTCGTTTGTTAATTCTTATTTTAATTTCCTGAGCTTTGGCAGTCTCATTGAGAAAGTGTCTGCCTGTGCCTGTATGTTGGAGTGTTGGTCCTATGCCCTTCTCTAGTAATTTCAAAGTTTCTGGTCTAATTTCCAGGTGTTTATTCTCTCTTGAGTTGACTCTTGTACAGGGTGAGAGGTTGGGGTTTAATTCCATTTTCTACAAATAGATAACCAGTTTTCCCATTACTATTTGTTGAAAAGGCTGTTTTTCTCCAAAGTATGTGTTTGACACCTTTTTCAAAAATCAATTAGCTGTAAGCGTGTGGAATTGTTTCTGTATCTAATCTATACCATGCTGTTTTATTACTATAGTAGTATAACTTGAAGTCAGGTATTGTGGTGTTTTCTGCATGGTTCTTATTGCTAAGAATTACTTTGGCTATTATGTGTCCTTTGTTTTTCCATATGAAATTTAGGACTGATTTTTTTTTTTTTTTTTTAGCTCTGTGAAGATTGACATTGGTATTTTAATAGAGATCAAATTTAATCTGTAGATCACTTTTGTAGAATGGCCATTTTGATAATTTATTTTGCCTATCCACGAACATGGGAGATCTTTCCATCCTCTAAGATCTAAAATGTCTTTCTGTGTTGTGTGTGTGTGTGTGTGTGTGTGTGTGTGTGTGTGTGTGTGTGTGTTACTGGGGATTGAACCGAGGGTCATTCTACCTCAGCCCTTCTTTACTTTTTGTTTTGAAACAGGGTCTCACTAGATTGCTGAAGCTGGCTGCGAATCCATAATCCTCCTGTCTCAGCCTCCCAAGTACTGGGATTACAGATATGAGCCACCATGCCTGGCTTATAGTGTTTTAAAATTTTCATTGTAGAGGTCTTTTACCTCCTTGGTTAGATTTATTCTCAGATTTTTAAAAATTGTTTTTGAGGTTATTGTGCATAGAGTTGTTTTCTGGATTTTCTTCCCAGTGGACTTTGTATTCCTGCAACTTGGCTGAATTTGTCAGCTCTAGAAGTATTTTGGTTAAGTTTTCTGGGTCTTCTAAGCATAGAATCATGTCATTGCAAGTAGAGATAACTTCAGTTCTCTTTTCCTAGTTGTGTTTCTTTGATTTCCTTCTCTTGTTTTATTGTTATTGTCTTGCTAGAGTTTTGAGTTCCTGATTTTAAAGGGAATTCTTGCAGTTTTTCCCCAATATGATGTTGGCTTTGAGTTTATTGTAAATTGCCTTTATGATGCTGAAGTAAGTTCCTTTTATTTCAACTTTATGCAGTGTTTATAACATAAATGGATGTTGGATTTTGTCATTTTTTTAACATCTATTGAGATGATCATATGATTTTTGTCCATAATTGTATTTATGTGGTGAATGACATGTATTAATTTGTATATATTGAACCAGCCTTGAATCTCTAGAATGAAACCAACCTGGTCATGGTGTACAATTTTCTTGATATGGTTTTGAATGTGTACTGCTAGTAATGATATTGGTCTGTAATTTTCTTTTCTTGAAGCATCTTTATTTTGTTATGTTATTACTTAATACTCGCTTCATAGAAGGGGTTTGGAAGAATTCCCTCCCTATCTTTCTATTTCATTGGATAATCTGTGAAGGATTGGGTTTAGTTTTTCTATAAAGGTATTGTAGAATTCAGCTGGGAATTCATCTGGACCTGGACTTTTCTTTGATGGAGGATTTTTTATTGCTATGTCTATATTTTTACTTGTTATTGGTCAGTTTAGGTTTTCTATATCCTCTGGGTTCCATTTAGATAAGTTATATATGTCTAGAAATCTGTCGATTTCTTCTGTTTTCCAGTTTATTGGAGTATAAATTTTCAAAATAGTTTGATAATCTTCTGGATTTCCCAACTGCTTGTGGTTATGTCTCCTTTTTCATTTCTTATTTTAATAATTTGGGTCGATTCTTTTGGTTAGGTTGACTAGGGGTTTATCTTGATTATCTTTAAAAAAAACTTTTTATTTTGTTAATGTTCTGTGTTTTTTTTTTTTTTGTCTTCTATTTCATTTATTTCTGCTCTGATTTTAATTATTCCCTGCCTTCTATTTACTTTGGGATTAGTCTGTTCCTGTTTTTTGAGGGCCTTCAGGTATATCATTTGGTTGTTTATTTGATGATTTTTTTTTTCTTATGTGGGCACTCAATGCTATAGATTTTTCTCTTAAAACCATCTTCAAGGTGTCCCATAGATTTTGGTATGTTATGTCTCTATTTTTGTTTAATTCTAGGAGTTTTTTTTTATTTCTCCCCTTATTTTTTCTATGACCCAGTTCTCATTTAATCTTCATGTATTTATGTAATTCGTTTGCATCTTCCTGTTGTTGATTTCTACTTTCATTCCGTTATGATCTGAAAAGATGCAAGAAATTATATTACATGTTTTTAATTTGCTAGTACTTGTCTTATGGTCTATTTTGGAAAAACTTCCATAAGCAGCTGAGGAAAATGTGTATTCAGCTGTTGTTGAATGGAATATTCTGTATATGTGTATTACATACATTTGGTTTATGGTGTTCTTTAGGTTGAAGAGTCTTTACTGATCTTTGTATGAAATACAGATCTCATGGTGTGAAATATGTGTTGAAGTATCCCAATATTTTTTTGTTGGGGTCTATCTGAGTCAATATTCCACGGAGTTTGTTTTATAAAAGTGGGTGCATCCAGCCGGGTGTGGTGGCGCATGCTTGTAATCCCAGCATTCGGGAGGCTGAGACCGGAGGATCCGGGTTCACGGCCAGCCTCAGCTACCTAGTGAGGCACTCTGCAACTTAGTGAGACCCTGTTTCAAAATAAAGAATAAAAAATAGTGCTGGGGGTATAGCTCGGAGGTAGAATGCCCCTGAGTTCAATCCCCAGTACCGCACAAAAAAAAAAAAAAAAAAAAAAAAAAAAAAAGTGGGTGCATCCATGTTTGGGGCATAAATGTTTACTGCCATTATATCTTCTTGTTGGATTGTTCATTAAATCCTGTGCTAGGGGTATATATTTTCCTCAATGAATCTGACTCATATAATCAGAATTTTGAGTTAGTCATGCAGAACATTTAATAGGATATAGTACTTAGCCAGTGAAGGCAAGCAGCAGCCTGTGATTGGTTGCAGGCCTCCTTGTTCTCTGGGCCCAAACTCAGCAGGGCCAGAGACTATAATGTTCTGAGTCTGCCACCTGGTTGACTAAGTTTTAATGCCCCAGGGACACCACTACTGCTCTACTGATTTGAATCATGTGAAACCCTGTGGACTGTTGGTATCTGGTCTCCATGGTCACCAGATCCAAACTCAGTAGGACCAGAGATTCTGATGTCCTAAGCCTGTAGACTGGCTGGCTGAGCTTTATTGTGCCAGGAACACCATTGTTGCTTTGTTGGTTGCAATTATGTGAAACCCTGTGAGATGCTGGTATCTGTGCTCACCAGGCACAAAGTTTGTTTACTGAGAGATTATATTCCTAGCCTGCAGCATGTCTGTCTGAATTAAATTGCCCCAGGGACACTGCTCTCCCAACTGCAATCACATGAAACCCTGCTGCCCCCTGGCCTCCCTACTTGCAGGGGCCCAACACAGTCAGGAGGGACATGGTACCATTCAGAGCTTGGGGCATAGGTTGGTAAGTTATTTAGGCCCAGGGACATCACTGCTGCTATGGCAGCTATGAACATGTGAAATCTTGCCAGCCACCAGCCTTGGTACTTGAGGCACCCAAATACTGCTGGCTGAGAATTTACAGCCTTCTGAGCCTGTGGTATAGTTGGCTGAGTTATTTCACCCCACAGACACTGCTGGCAATCCTGTAGTGATCACTGGAGACACCGCAGGATCAGGCCAACTGCTGACTCTAGATCCTGTTTACTGTACCTAGGAGTGTTTGCTAATTCACATTTCTGAGGTATGTAGCCTCTGCCCCCATCTCCAATTAGTTTGCACACTCACAGACCCCATGAGTTTGGTTGTTGCCATGCAAGTCTCTGCAGCCGTGCAGGCTCCCACTGGGACACTTTGTGAACTCATTGTCTTGATGAGTCCTGTTGTAGCCACTCAGGTCCCTACAGGAAGGATCTGTAGTTTCTTGGTCTCAACAAGTTTAGCTGCAGCCGCAGAAATTCATTGGGTAGTTTGGCTGGATAGTGTGGAGATTCACGGTTGTTTTGACCAGGCTGGTTGTAACCACGTGGGTCCTTGCAGAAAAGGTCTGTTGTTTATTGGTCCTGATGAGTTTAGCCACAGGAGTTCACTGGAAAGTTTGGCTGGGTGGTCTGGAGATTCGCAGTCTTGAGGTTTTTGAGCATGGAGAGAAGAATGAAATTGCTTTTTTTGTGTGTTGGTTCTCTGCAATCACTGGCTCAACAGGATTTAGCTTCTTCTTTATTGGAGTTGATCTCCAAAAGTCCCTGGATTCTAGCAGCTGCCAACTCCAGTGAGGGCTCACCAGAGTAGCTCTTGCCTCAGCTCTCTGCTCACCAGATGAGATGCATGGAACTCTTTTCAGTTCTCTGATCTTTGTGCTGTGTCCAATTCAACTAGATCTTGACTATCTTTCTTCTGTTGAGTTCTGACTGCTTTTCTCCTCTTGCCAAGAAGCAGTCTTCTCGTTGGTTGAGTTCTAAGTCTCAGAGCAACCAAAACATGCTACCTTTGTCTATTCTGACATTTTAAATCCCCTCAAATCTTGGTTTTTAATACCATTTTCCAATAAAAGGGATCATGGGTACATGGAGACGTACAATTGTATTATAAATATAGATATTGTTATATGAAATATATTATTGTTTTACAAACATTTGAGCTTTGTACAATTGTATCACCGTGTATGTATTTTTGCAACTTGTTTTTTCACCTCTCAATTTAGCATGTATTATATCCACATAGGTTGATATAGGGACTTGGGTCATTCATTTTAATGTTGAATAGTAATATACTGTATTCAAATTATAGAATTTGTTCGTCCATGTTCCTGTTCACAGATACTTAAGATGTTTTAAACAGAGCTGCTGCAAATATTCTTGTAGAGGGGCTACAAAGATATTTCTATGAGATTCCATCCTTTGTGGATTGTTTTCTTGTGTTTTTCTAGATTAAATTCAATGTCGACAACAGTAAGTATAAAAGAACAGTCAGGGGAGAATTTGTGAGGAGAATGGAAAAGAGCTTGGCAAGTTTGTGGCCACTCTGCATGTGATTGTTTGAAAAGAGCTTCCTGGAGAAGGATAGACTATCTTTAACTTGGCCAGATAATACCAAATTGCTTTACCAATTAGTTGTACAATTTATATTCCTACAAACAGGATTTAAGAGTTTCTAGGCTCTCTCTATATGCCAAGACATGTGATTTTTATATTGCCTATTTGAAGAACAACAAATGGTTGTTCCTGTGGTTGTGGTTTTAACTCACAATTTCCTGTTACTCAGAGACTGAGCATATTTTTCTCATGCTTATTTGGCTTGTTTGCCAATTAACTGGTTATATCTGCTTCTTTCTTGGTTGTTTTCTGTTTTTGCTATATCGAAAATTATTTATAAATTCTGCATACCAATTCTTTGCAAAGAGATCACATTTATACCAGCATGTTGCTTCTCTTTTTAATCTTTAAAAAATTCTACCTTCTGACTAACAGAAATCCATAGTTTCAATGTAGTTGAATTCATCAGGCTTTTATCTTATGATTTATTTTTAATTTGCTTTTAAAAATTCTTTCTATCTAAAGATCACAAATATGTATCTCTACATATTTACTTCTTACTATTAGCATGGTACTTCATTTTCTAGTCTTTTACTTTTGCCCTTTATATTTAAAATACACCTCTTATTGGCAGTATATCATTGAATCTTGCTTTTATACTTGATCTGCCAATTTTTTTTGTGGGGGGAGGTACTGGGGATTGAACCCAGGGGCATTCTACCTCTCAGCTACACCTCCAGTCATTTTTATTTTAAAACAGCATCTCACTAAGTTGCTGAGGCTGGCCTTAAACATGCAATCCTCCTGTTTCAACCTCCCAAGTACTGAGATTACAGGCATGTGCTACCACACCCAGTTGACAGTCTTTGTTTTTTAACTGAAATATTAGGCCATGTATGTTTAATGTAATTATTGATTGAGTTTAAGTCTGTTGGCTTGCTCCTTGTCTTCTATTTATCTCTTCTACTTTTATACCTTTGCTTCTCTTTGCCTTTCTGTTTTGGGATTAATCTACTATTCATTTTCCATTTTACTACCTTGATTAACTTCTTAGCTTGAACCCACTTTTGAGTATTTTTCCTAGGTTTAATGCTATGCTATGGTTTACTTTATAATGTGCACTATTGTGTGTTTATTTCTTCTTTGTGGGAGAAAGATTTGTGCCTTAGACTTCTCTTATACTCATCATTATTTATCCATTTGGCAAATAAGAGATATTGAATATCTAGCATGTATAGGGACTGGACTGAGTGTTGGAAATACAGTGGTGAATGAGAAAGACATGGAGCCCACAGTATGTCTGGATAAACAGGAAAGTAAGTAGGGAAGTTTTCCCAGCAAAGGAAATATCTGAAATGAGCCTCAAAGGCCAAGCAGAAATTGGTCAAGTGAAGGGGGCGGGATAGAAGATTGTTCCAGGTTGTAGCAGAGGTGAGCGCCAAGGCCTAGAGACAAGAGGAATCAGCATGTTGTTTAGGGAGTGTTAAGACACTCCGCATGGCTGCAGCTCAGTGTTACATGGCTCAAAGAAAGAGTGGAGTGTGTGGTAGGGTACAGGTTAGAGGTCATTTAGTGAATTTGTATGGTAACTTCTAATTTTCTGATTGAATCTGGATCTATAGTGTTCATGTCATTAGGATTCACTAACCATTCATTGAATGGTTGAAGAAATTATGAGAACTGCCTATAAAACATGTGCTTCCTCCAGCGGACAACAGTGTTTTAGTTTCCACTTTGGAGGATTTATCCTTTTGCAATAAAGACATTTTTATTTTCAAATACTTTTGTAAAAAAAAAAAAATAGTATTCCAGAGGAGTTTTTGGCAAAGGGAGGGAGCCTCGGTCTCCCTGTGTGTAGGCTGGATTGGACAATATGGTGACACTTATTCTCTGTATACTCTTGAGTAATTCCTCCCCCTCTCAGGACCCCTGTTTCCTTTTCTGCATAGTGAGGCATTTGTAAAAGCTTAAAACTGAGGACATTCCAAGCTCAGCCATGCTAATATATCTATCAGCTATTAACACTTTGATGGGAATTAGTTTATTCAATATTTCTCACCACAAAAACTTACAGAGAGAACTCATGGGGATATGACCCCTGTATATATGACCTCTGATTGCAATTGACAGAAATCAACTCAACAGATATTAGTTAAAAAGGTGAATTTATTTATGATACGGGGAGAGGGATTCATGGAACCCTAGGGCAAGAATGTACCTAGGTCTACGGGAAGGACAAGAACTAGGAATGGGAAACCTTCAGAGATCAGTCTATTTGATCACTTACAATAGGCTTTTTGGTTCTCAGCCAACCTAATGTGGGAAAAGAAAGGGAAGCAAATGTTTTTACTAAGAAGGAGGGCTCAGAGTGGAGTTAAGGGATGTGATGGGCCTTTTGGGCACACCCCCACATAAGGGGAGATGGCTAATTGGTGAGATCAGGTCCATGGGGTCAAAGCAAAGGAACAGGTCCAGGTGGAGTAAAGGTCATCCGATTCTATTTCAGATATCCTCATTTCAATATCTCTCTGCTGCAGAGTGACAGTGTCCGTAGTCTAAGAGTGCATTTCAGGGTGCCTCAGGATGGTGGGTGAAGGCCCCTACCTTATCTCCGACCTGGACCGGCGAGGCCAGCGGAGATCTTTTGCAGAGAGATATGACCCCAGCCTGAAGACCATGATCCCAGTGCGACCCTATGCAAGGTAAGTCAGGAGGAGGACAGAAGTGAGATGAGGACCGGGCCTCAGGAGAGTGGGTATCTCCCCTGTTCCCCACATGCTGCTTTGTGTGTTTATACTTCTGTCCATCCACTTATTCACACGTTGTTCACTTACTGACCACTCAGTTATTGCCTCCTGCTGTCCTGGGTGAGAGGGAATCAATAGCTAATGTTGAAGGAAGCTCTGCACGTGTCAGGACTGTCCAGGTGCTTTGCAAACATCTTGTGCACTCTTTACAACCACTCTGGAGGTACTGCTATTTTCTTTATCTGATTGGAGAGGAAACTGAGGCACAGAAATAAAGTTAAATAAAGTTCATCAGGCAGCCTTTACTTTTAACAAACCACCTTAACACTTGGTGGCTTAAGATACTAGCTTACAATTTCATGGGTGACCCACAACTTGGGCTGAGATAGGCTGGGTCGTTCATCTGGTCTTGACCGTGCTCACTCAGGTGTCTGTTGCCCAGCAGGGCGGCTGTGCTTCTGGGCGTTGGCTGGCGATTGCTGAAGTATTTCACTGCTTTGGGCGAGTTCTCTAACCTCTCCGTGCCTCAGCGTTTTTGTCTATGAAATGGGGAGCTAATACTACCCTGCTTCCCTTCTCACTGAGGTGTTGTGGGGATTACCTGCAGGACTTAGCATGCAAGCCACTTTTTAGGAAGCTTTGCTATGTGCCAGGAACATAGCAACTCATTGATACTATCTTAACTGGGGTTCTCTCAAAAGCCTCAGTCAAAAACTTGGATGCGGTAACTTATCAGGAGATGATTCCAAGAAGTGGGGGAGGGGGAGATTTAGCGAGAGTGAGACAGGGAAGGAGTAAAAGGCAACGTGGGGTGTGTTGTTGCTGTGGGCAAGGTGGTGGTACTCCACCAGGCCTCCTGAGAATGTCCAAATTTCCACCCAAAGGATACAAAGTGAGAGCATGTCTCCATGGGCCCCCAGATCCTGTTAGTTCCGGTTTGCCCTGGAGGCATTAACCCCTGCAATTCTGGGCTACACTGATGCTCCAGAGAAGGCTTTGGAGCAGATGGTGAAGAGTCTCAGCATACATTTGGGATGGGACACTGCCAGAAGAGCTTGCATGGGACTGTCCTCTGTAGCTGAGAGGTAGAGGAGAGGACATGGTAGTACATGCTACAAACAAAGGGCTCTGACATCTGACATAGAATGAACAGTGGTTGGCAGATAATGCTCTGTCTCTGGCTTCTATTCTGTTCTACACGATTAATTCTTCAAGGGTAAAACCATGGCTTTTTCTTCTCTCTTCATTTCTTTTCCTTCTTTCCTCTTCCTTCTTCCCTCCTGCTCCTTCTATCTCTTCCTCTTTTCTTCTTCTTCCTCCCTTTTTTCGCCTGCTCCTTTCATGTTCTTCCTTTTCTTCCCTATCTTCCTTCTTTATCTGGTAGTTAATGTTTATATAGCACTTTGTGTGTATTAACCCATTAAGTACCCATGATCATGCATTTGCTCCAGCTCTTGCCCTCGTGGGATGCCTCACCCTGAGGCATACCTTCTCTGGACTTTACTCATCCTCCAGAGAGCAAAAGACATGTACCTGACCCCTCTGATGGTAAACGAATGGGTCTCTGTTTCCTTGTTTGTCAAATGAGCAGGTGTCCTCTTTCCCGTGATAAGGCCATGAGGCTCAAGCCCTCGTAAATGTTCGACCCTGGTTCATTGAAAATATTCACTGGTTTGTAGCATTTATCAATTATTATGGTATAAAATACTCTACCTTAGCCAAATTTAAGCTATCAACAGGACATCACTGAATGTGAAGTTGGAATGATACACCACTCTGTGGTATTACCACCATACAGATGATAAATAGATGTAAATAACTAAGAGAACAGATAATAGTAAAATAATTAGGAAGTGATGAGTTTTGAGTATGGTCACCTTTGTTGTTAGAATAACTTACTTAAATGTATATAACTTAACTTGAATTTTGGCTGTGTTTAACAATGAACTTGCAAAATTCCTGAAAATTTAACAGCGGCTCTCATGAGCTGGACTAACGAAATCCAGCCCCAGGTTCTAAATGTGACTGTGGTTACCGATGTGGTTACAAATTCAAGCCAGCTGGTCAGGGCTGTTCCTCAACGCTCAGGAACGCCGAGTCTCCCTCTGTCTGCAGGCTGGCTCCCAACCCGGTAGACGACGCGGGGCTGCTCTCCTTTGCCACGTTCTCCTGGCTCTCGCCAGTGATGGTGAGAGGCTACAAGCACACGCTGACTGTGGACACCCTGCCCCCGATGTCGCCCTACGACTCATCTGACACCAATGCCAAAAGGTACCAGGATTTTCTTGGGTCGCCTGGGGAGAGGCGCTCACCTGGGAGGGAGTTCCCTGGGGAGAGGAGCTCCCCCGGGAGGGTCCTGTGCACACTTTCTTGTGATTCTATCTCCCCCATGTGGAAACTGACACACCAAGAGCTGGGCCCTTCTCAGTGGCTGCTCTTTGAGACGGTGGCTAGACTGCCTGAACTTCTTGGCTCAGATTTGGGGGAGGTGAGGACTGAACAGCGTTGGTGGATGAAGGGACTGGCTGGAGAGCTACAGCCTGAGACTCAGGATGGTTTGGAAACTTGTTTTGCTCTATGCTGCTCAGACCTCACCTGGCCTGCTACATATAGCTCCAGGCATTGCGTTGTGTTGTGTTGTTTTTGTGGCACTGGGGATTGAACCAAGAGGTTTTCTACCTCTGAGCTACATTCTTAGCCCTATTTTTTTTTTTAACTTATTTTGAAATAGACTCTCTTTAAGTTGCTGAGAGCCATGCTAAGTTGCTGGAGCTGGTCTCAGACTTTCGATCCTCCTGTCTCTGCCTCCCAAGTACTGGGATTATAGGTGGGCACCACCATGCCCAGCTTAGACACTGTGTTTTATTTCACTTTAAAAATCATTATTGGAAGCCGGGCGTGGTGGTGCATGCTTGTAATCCCAGCATTCGGGAGGCTGAGACCGGAGGATCCGGGTTCGAGGCCAGCCTCAGCTACCTAGTGAGGCACTGCGCAACTTAGTGAGACTCGGTTTCAAAATAAAGAATAAAAAAATAGTGCTGGGGGTATAGGTCAGAGGTAGAATGCCCCTGAGTTCAATCCCCAGTACCACACACACACAAAAAAAATCATTATTGGACTTCAATATTACAAAATGCATTTAGGTTGAACCAAATGGAATTACCAATATTTGCCATTTTGATTTGTAAAAATATAAATGTCATTGGTCCAACCTAATTCAAATTCATTATAAAAATGTTAAAGCAACAGAATTTAAGCTGTGGAAGCAGCCCTCCCATATTCATGTGTGTGTGTGTGTGTGTGTGTGTGTGTGTGTGTGTGTGTGAGTGTACTGGGGATTGAACCTGAACCCAGGGGCATTTTACCTCTGAGCTACACCTCCAGCTCTATTTTTTATTCTTTATTTTGAAACAGGGTCTCACTAAGTAGCTGAGACTGGCCACGAACCCAGGTCCTCTGGTCTCAGCCTCCCAAGTACTGACTGGGATTACAAGTGTACGCCACCACTCCTGGCTCCCTCCCAAATTCTTGCTCCCTCCCCAGAGGCTACACCCTGTTAAAATGTCAGTGTGGTCCTGTCCAGAACTTTTCTGCTCTGATTAAACAAACTCTGTGCTACCATCTTCTGCAGAGCAATGCGTCTTTTTCACACAAGTCATGCTTTTTACCTTTAAAGAAAAGATGAAGCACACTACACAGTTGTTGGTCATCTTGCTTTCAGTTGGAAGTTTGTAAAGACCTGTCCTTGTTGGCATAAAGACACCAATTTCATTCTTTCAGCAGCTGCATTGAACACTGCAGCTCCAATGACCTAGAATGTCTCAAAGAAGGGGGCGTTCTTGAAGACCCCTGCACCCTTTTTTTCCTCTTGGAAGTTACCCTATCTTTGGCCCGGTGGGATAAAGTGCAGGGCACTGCCTGGAGTACATACTTGAAGGGCTGGGAGTGTTAGTTTCAGCCTGATAGTTGCTTCTAGAATTGTGTTTCCCTCATCTGGGTCCTGAATAAATTTCAGCCAGTGGCAATTTCTAAAAATCTATGGTCTGGATAGTTTCCAGGGACCCTTGAGAGAAAGGGGCTGGACTAGTGTCTGTGGAGTACAGAGTTTTCCTTCTAGCTCTCTGGCCACTGTTTCTCTACCTCTTTTGATTATTTCCTTCACCCACCCAACATCAACTTGGATCTTCTTCTCCTCGATGCTACTCTCCGTTTCTAGGTGGTTTCATCCACTCCAAAGGCTTAGACACCAAGCACATGCTGGCTACTCAATAAGACATCCTGCTCCAGTCCAGGCCTCTCCCAGGTTCTGGACCTGCATGCCCAGCGTCAGACTGGACAGCAGCACCAGGATGCCTTACACCGTTTATACTTAAGACTGCATCCTTTTTTTGTTTTTGTGCTCACAATTGAACCCAGGGCCTCCCACATGCTAGGCAAATGCTTAAAGAGGCATTTTTTCTTGGTACTGAGGATTGAAACCAGAGGCATTCTACTTCTAAGCTACATCCCCACTCGCCTTTAAAAAATCTTTTTTATTTTGAAACTGGATTCTTGCCAAGTTGCTGAGAGTTTCGCTAAGTTGCTGAGGCTGGCCTTGAACCTGTGATCCTCCTGTTTCAGCCTCCCAAGTACTGGGATTATAGGCGTGCACCACCATGCCTGGCTTAAAGCTGCATTATTGATCCTAAGCCCCAGTCTGACAATATTCTCCTCTTCCTCTTTCCCCTCACTCTGCAAACTCCATTCACACAGTTGGCCAAGCTGAGAAACCAGGACCCATCCTCGATTCCCTTTCTCCTTTTCTCCCATGTCTATTTCATTGGTAAGCCTGGTTGTTGCTTCCTCCCTTCCACCTGTCCTGTGACATGCCACTGCCATCTCTCACCTGGATGCACACAGTCTCCTGTGTGCTCTCCTGCTTTTGCCTTGGCTCCCCTAGTAATCTGCTTTTCTCGCAGGAGCCAAATAATCTTTCACATATGTAAAACGATCTTGCCACATTGGCTTAAAAACCCATCTTTGCACTTGGAATACAATCTACACTCCTTCCAAGGCCCCATGAGATTTGGCTCAACACTGCCTCCCAGCATCCTGCCAGCCCCTCTCCTTCACATGCCACACTCCTGTCATATTGACCTGACCTTCTTTCAATATATATGTATACATATAATATATTAATAATTATATATATGCATACATATAAGTTGAGTATATATAATTTTAACTATGTAATTTGACTATATAAAAATTGAATATATATAATTTGATATATAATTGAATATATATTTGATATATTTGGTACTAGGGATTGAACCCAGACACATTCTGCCTCTGAGGTACACCCCTAGCCCTTCTTATTTTTAATTTTGAAATAGGGTCTTGCTAAGTTGCTAAGACTGGCCTCAAACCTACAGTCCTCCTATCTCAGCCTCCAAAGTACTGGCACTACAGGTGTGCGCCACTATGCCTGGCTCCTTTCGGATCTCTGAAATGGAAAGTCTTCTTTGCCTTGGAGAAGATGTTTCTCTTGACTTCTTGGTTGCTTCTGTCTTCTTATCAGAGCTGGTATCATGGCCAGGGAGGGCAGAGAAAGCAAAAGTCTGAAGAGTTCCCAAGTATCAGGTAGTCATACATACCAGCTTGGGTCTAAGCATTGCCTACTTCCCCTGCTGTGTCCCACCTGCCCAGAGAAAGAAGAAAGGAGAATTGGCGCAGCCTGTCCGGAGGCCCATTGCCAGGCTGGAGGGCTATGCTTTGCACCCTTGGAGGCTCTGCCCACCAGAGCAGCTAAAATGTCAATCACTTTTCCTCTTCCTGTTCTTTCATTGCAGATTTCGGGTCCTTTGGGATGAAGAGGTGGAAAGGGTGGGTCCTGAGAAGGCCTCCCTGGGCCACGTGGTCTGGAAGTTCCAGAGGACCCGTGTCTTGATGGACATCGTGGCCAACATCCTGTGCATCACCATGGCGGCCATAGGGCCGGTGAGTGGGCCCCCCGTGTCTCTCTCGCCTCCTAGGTCTCCAGCCAGGCAAAGCACAGCACTAGTTACTTTCTCTGTGAGCCGGTGGGTTTAGTACATTGTCATTATCTTTGTGCTCCCTGGGGGCAAATTTTCATAAAGCTAATCCTTGTCAAGCACAGCAGCAGCCACTGAAATTAATTAAAAAGTCTGCCTTAGAAAGTCAGCTCGCTGATATTATCTGAGGCCTCCCATTCCATTTCCACCCCCAGCGGCCCTCTCCTCTCTCCATCGCGCTGTTTTACAGACAGTTCTCATTCACCAAATCCTCCAGCACACCGAGAGCACCTCCAGGAAAATCTGGGTTGGCATTGGCCTGTGCATAGCCCTTTTTGCCACCGAGTTTACCAAAGTCCTCTTTTGGGCCCTTGCCTGGGCCATAAATTACCGCACGGCGATCCGGTTGAAGGTGGCCCTCTCCACCCTGGTTTTCGAAAACCTGGTATCCTTCAAGACATTGCCACACATCTCTGTCGGCGAGGTAAGCTGGTCCAGAAGGAGTCTAATTTTAGAAAATTGATCCTGGGTTTTCTGAATATGTATGAGACGTGCCTCCTGGATGGAGCGCCCACCTCCCTTTTGCTTATCGATGTTCTGCCCATCCCGTCCCATTCCCCTGCTAAGGGAGGTGGTTGGGAACTCAAATCATGGGAGGGATTCTGAGAAAGGAGGGCTTCATTTGAACTGGAGAATTTGGAGAAGCTTCCGAGTTCCAGTTGGAATGGGGCTCTGGGTGACTTCGTCCAATCCCTTTGATTGTCAATGGGGCCACTGAGGCAGTAGAGAGCACACTATAGGTGTTTCATAACATTGATTGACTGATGGATCTGATAATTTCAATTGTGTAACATTTGGGATGTTGAGGCCATAATGTGAAAACCTTGCCTGTTTTACTTCAGAGCTGACATTTTCTTAAGCCCTTAATCCTTAGCAATAAAATCCTTGCTGCTTATTCAAGAAAATCCCCCTAATCAAGGGAACCCCAGGTGGTATGAGGTAAGAGAAAGGACTTGATTCTGTTTTACAGTTGCCCTTTCAGAATGTTCAAATCAACCCATATCAATTATGATTAGATTCTACATGGAATAGAAAATCCAAAATAACAGTGGAGTAAACAAGATGTGTTTATTTCACTCTGTTTAAAGGAGTCTGGAAGAGGGCAATCTGGGGATGGTCAGGAGGCTTCAGGATCCTTCTCCTTCTTCATCACTGTCTTAGCATGGGGCTCCCATAATGGCTTGGGATGGATACCAGAGCCAGCCATCCCAACCATGTTTCAAATAGTTGGGAAGAAGGAGAAAAAACAAAAGGCGTGTGTTTTCCAAGTGGAGTTGGCTCCCTTTAAGGATTCAGCTCAAGGTTCCATCCCACACTTTGGCTTACATCTCGTTGCCCTTCTCCTTCCACAGAGGAGGCTGGGAGATGTAGTATTTTAGCTGGGCACGTTGCTGCCTGCACTCTGCCACAGAGTTGTATTAACAAGGAAGAAGGGCAAATAGAAACAGGGCAAGCAACAAGCAGTTTCTCCAGCATGCTCCCAGGCAGTACTATTACTCTAAGTCTTTCTTCTTTGGAATTCTCAGTCCTAAAAGACTGGCCTCTCCAAGGTCATACCAGAATGAGACCACAAAACTTACCAAGTTGGTCCTTTGAGGACTCTTCCCCCTTAGCCTCTTGGAAAGTCTTCAGTTGAGGAAGTGTTTGAGTGACCCTTCTTACACCTGAACCCATGTTTGTTTGTTTTTTCTCCAGGTACTCAATATACTATCAAGTGATAGCTATTCCTTGTTTGAAGCTGCCTTGTTTTGTCCCTTGCCAGCCACCATCCCTATCCTAATGGCTGTTTGTGCTGTGTACGCCTATTTCATTTTGGGGTCCACAGCTCTCATCGGGATATTCGTGTATATCATATTCATCCCTATCCAGGTAATGGCAGGCCCCTGCAGCAGAACTGCTTAACATTTGCATTCAGCACACAGGCTTTCATTAAATTGAACAGAAGGCTTCATTTCCAGGGCACGCGCCTGCTGTGTGCCCCCAGGTGTGTTTTCTTTTGCTGGCACTGGGTAGTTTTGGGAGAACTTGAATTTGAATGCTCTGGGGGTGGAGGGAATGCTTCTTTAGTTTGACAAAGTCCCTGACACTTCCTTTGCATCTGGGCAATTCCTCATATCACCTGCCTGATCCACGAAGTTATCCTGAGGCCACAACTCATGGGAAGGACTCAGCTGAGGATCTCAGCCAATCTCTCTTAGGACCTTTCCTGGCACTTAACACTTGGATCTATGGCTTCTTAGGCTAACTGCAACTCAGCAATTCTCCTTGAACACACTGTTTGTACCTTGATTTCAGATGTTTATGGCTAAGCTCAATTCAGCTTTCAGAAGATCAGCAATTTCAGTGACAGACAAGCGAGTTCAGACAATGAATGAGTTTCTGACCTGCATCAAGCTTATTAAAATGTATGCTTGGGAGAAATCTTTTACAAACACCATTCGAGGTAGGGGGCAAAGCTGCTTTAGAGAACTTAAGTTCTAGAATGTGTTCTTTTTAAGTTCTGAAGAAGGGGGCTGAAGGGATGCCCCTGAGCTGTTCTGCAGGTCAAAGAGTTCCCGAGGATTACAGAGATTTTATACAAGGCATCTGTTCTGTTGAACTCAAGGGGTGAGGAGGTCCTGATTACTGCCTTGTTATCTCTTATGAAAATACCCACTAACATACCGAGAACAGTAAGACTGTCTCAAGCTATTAAGCTATTTCTTTGACTTATAAGATATCTATACACACACACACACACACACACACACACACACACACACACACACACACACTTTTTTGTATATCTCCTACAGCAGCTTTGTGTTTGGCCCACTGACTTAACATTCCTTTTGCAGATATGAGAATGTATATGTAGTTTTAAAAAAGATAATATTAAAACTATTTCAATCAAATATAAATGCAAATCTTAATTCCAGGGCCATTTCCATAATTGCTGACATGGACTCAGGTGGCTGGCCAGTTAATGATCTGGATTGCTGTTAGGATTGAATCTCTGGGTCTACAATTATTCTTGTACCAACATGTAATCGGGGCTGAAGCGGTGTGCCTGCACTTCAGGGAGTGGCTTTAGATGACCTGCTTTTGAGCTTGTCAAAGGAAATGACCCTGGTGGGGAGACGGGCAGCCCTATGGTACTCTCTGAGGACTCAGAGACCCTTCCTCACATTCTAAACTTACTTTAACACAATTCAACTTGATTGGATTAATTTGATTCCATTTGACTTTAATTCCACTTAAGCTAACCCAATTCAACTCATCCGTTTAATTCAATATAGTGAAATAAAATATAAAAATCCTACTATTCACAAGACAATGGGAGCTAAGCAAATGATCAGGAGACAGGTTTCTGCCTTTAAGATTAAGGGGGGATGAGATAGTCCCGAGCTTGTTGGCCGTAGCTCCAGAGCATATCTGGAATCCATCTGCTTGTCTCTATTTCACTGCCATTGCAGTCCAAGCCTCCTCTCGTGGACTATGGCAAGAATGTTTAGATGCCCCGATTTCAACCTTCCCTCTGCAATCCATTATACACCAGAGTGATCTTCTAGAAAGGTTAATTGTATCCTGTTGGAAATCCTTAGTGGTTTCTTTTCAAACTTATTCAAATTTAGATCGTTTGAATTAAATCCAAATTCCTTCCTAAGGCCTATTAGGTTCAACATGATCTGGTCCCTGATGACCTCTCTGAGCTCATCACATTGTACCCTAAATTTTGATAACTCCCCTTGAACCATAAAAGCCTTCTGTCCTTTTCTGCAGCAACGCACCATATCCTTCATGCCTCAGGTTCTTTGCATTTGCTCTTTCCTCTGCCTGGAATGCCCTTCTGATAGATGTTCGTGGTGACTTTGTCTTGACTTCAGGTCTGTTCTCAATGTCACTGACTCAAAGAGGCCTCTGGACCACAGTCCCAAACACTTCACCATTTTACTCTGGTCACTTCTTTGAGATCACCCAAAACGATATGTAATTTTTATATTTGTCTTTTTTTTTTTTTTTTTTTTTTGTGGTAATGGGGATTGAACTCAGGGGCATTCTACCTCCAAGCTATACCCCCAGCCCTATTTTTTATTCTTTATTTTGAAACCAAGTCTCACTAAGTCGCGGAGTGCCTCACTAGGTAGCTGAGGCTGTCCACGAACCCGGATCCTCTGGTCTCAGCCTCCCGAATGCTGGGATTACAAGCGTGCACCACCACGCCCGGCTTATATTTGTTTATTTCTTTATTGTCCATCTTATTCACTAGAAGAGGGTCAAGATTCTATCTACTCCTATATTCCTCTGTCATATAGTAGACATCAGATTAAAACCTATTGAATGTGTGAACACATGAATTAATTATTCTATGCAGTAAAATTGAGACAGGGCCACAAGAGGCACTGACATTAGCTCCCTGGGTGCTCACAGGAGTGCACACAGGTCGGGGAGGTCAGCAACAGCTTCCTGGGCCAAGGTGGACTTCAGATAGCCCTTAAAGACAGGAAGGATTTGGACACACAGAGATCTGGAAAATCTCCCAAGTTGAATCAAAGGCCTGGAGGTAGGAGAGGCATACTGGGGAGAGGGGTGGCTGGGTGTTCTTGCAGAGAAGGGTACATGGGTCGCAGAGCTCTGGATCCCAGTAGAAGTAAGTTCAAAATCTGCCTCAATCACTTAAAAGGCAAATTACCAAGGCAGTGTCCTGTCCTCTCCTGTCAAAAGGGCGTCGTAATAGCCTCTCCCTTGTCATGGCGTGAGAAGGACCTAATGAGGTGGAGCTGTGAGGTGCTCAGGGACGCCTGGTGCACAGCAAGTACTCAGTAGGAACAGTCGCAGCTGTCACCTTGAGGATGTGAAAGGGCTTTTGCAGACAAGGCTGTAATTGAGGTTGAGAACTGCAAACAGCAGGAGAGGTGGCTTGGATTTAGTTTGTGAGCAGCGCAGGGTCTTGGGAACCTTGAAGACTCGCAAAAGGGAGAAATAGTCTTGAGTATTTGTAGCTGTTCTTGGGACGTGGGGCAGGGGCCTCCATCTGGCAGGATTTAGGCCAGCATGTGTTTTGCCTGGCCCTTACAGTATTTACCAGTTTTTTTTTCCAATTTTTTCCCAACATTTAAAAGTAGGGAGATAGCTCACAAAATTCCAGATCCAGAACTTAGGAACAGTTGAAGGTCTGGTGACATCAGGCTCCCTGGCCCTGAGAAGTGGCTTTGCCGATGTTTGAGGTCAGGTTCTTCACTGTTACTTTCCCTCTGGTCTCACCCTCTGCTCACTCCTGTCATTTGCAGTACTTGCCTAACTCCTGTAGGCATCTGGCTTTACGACTCTGGACACCCAGAGCAACAGGACTGGAAGGGACCTTGGAAGTCATCCAGTCATGGCAGCTGATACCTATGTACTGAGCTCTTAGTGCAAGCTGGGTTCGTGCCTGGAGCCTTCTGTGCTTTTTCATTTAAATGTTGCAACAAGAATCATTAATCCTCATTTAAAGGAGAATCAGGCGGGGTTAATATTTTTCTTTTTAAAAAAGTTCTTCATACTTTTATTGGAGCATTGTAATTATGCAACACAATGAGATTCAAAGTGATACATTCATACATGCACACATCACTTGTAATATACTTCTGCATGCTGGTGTTTGACATGCAAAATAAGACCACCTTGGACTACTGATTTCTATTTGGCAGATATAAGAAAGAGGGAAATAAAATTACTGGAAAAAGCTGGCTATGTCCAGAGTGGAAACTCAGCCTTGGCGCCCATTGTGTCCACCATAGCCATTGTGTTGACGTTCAGCTGCCACATCCTCCTGAGACGCAAACTCACCGCCCCTGTGGTAAGTACCACTTCTAGCCCTGGCCCTGGCCCTGGCCCTGGAGAGACCCAGGAAGGGAGCTCACCTTTGTTTGGTCTCGGCATCAGAATAACCAATCACAATAAGCTAAGCTATGTCAGAATTCAACCCCAACTTTTAAAACAAGTGCTTGAACTGGTAAGGAGCCTGGGAGACCCTAACCACTATTCTCACCCTGCCCATGGCAAAGCAGGGATAATAGTAAAAACTGAAATATACTTTCACATTTGGGGAAAAAAATCAAAACAAAAAGAATACCTGGCTGCTTTATTCATATAAAACATCGAGAACATTCTCTGGTGGGAGAAATTGGAGGTGTAGGAAGAAGCAATGTTGAAGTCAGAGTTCCCCTCTACCTTGGGAGCCAGGTCTTCCCTATTTAAATATCAACTCTACTACCTTTATTTTTTTATTTTTTATTTTTATTTTTTTGCGGTACTGGGGATTGAACTCAGGTGCATTCTACCTCCGAGCTACGCCCCCAGCCCTATTCTTTATTTTGAAACCGAGTCTCACTAAGTTGCGGAGTGCCTCATTAGGTAGCTGAGGCTGGCCGCGAACCCGGATCCTCCGGTCTCAGCCTCCCGAATGCTGGGATTAGAAGCGTGCGCCACCACGCCCGGCAACTCTACTACCTTTATATCTGACTTAAGGCAATCATTGAACTTCTTGGTTTTATTGTCTGTAAATGGGGGGATAATAGTCCCTATCTGTGCAGTTATGAGGACCTAATGAGTTATTAAAGTGTGTGGAAACATGCCTGGCCCTTACGTTCTATATCATCAGTGTTTGCTGTTCTTATTAGTCCAATTCTCACTCAGGCCAGACAAATGTGGGCTGCAACATTCAGAGGGGGAATCAGGGTGTACATGCTTTGTACAAGGGATGTGAGCATTCAAAGGTAAAAGAAATCCTGAGCTAGAGGAAAAATGGTCTTTGGCTTAACTAAAGAAAAAAATTGAACCAAGTGTCTGTAGGACAAATATTGGAGGGAAGTCACTGGGAGGGGGGGTGAGTGGAAGGAAAGGGCAGAGAGAGAGAGAGAGACAGAGAGAGAGAGAGAGAGAGAGAGAGAGAGAGAGAGAGAGAGAGAGAGAAGGAATCTCTCACAAAGGAAGTATCACACCCAAATCAGGTATTTCAAGGGGCAGGAAGGGGTTGTGTCTGAGAAGCCAGGATGCTCTTGCTGAGCCATCTTGTGAGGCTGTTAGTTCAATTACTGTCCTGTGGGGTGTGTGTGTGTGTGTGTGTGTGTGTGTGTGTGAGAGAGAGAGAGAGAGAGAGAGAGAGAGAGAGAGAGAGAGAGAGAGAGAGAGAGAGAGAGAGAGAGAGAGAGAGAGAGAGAGAGAGAGAGAGAGAGAGAGAGAGAGAGAGAGAGAGAGAGAGAGAGAGAGAGAGAGAGAGAGAGAGAGAGAGAGAGAGAGAGAGAG
>PVLC010009641.1:0-53337 GCA_004027655.1 Graphiurus murinus | reverse complement strand
GTAATCCCAGCATTCGGGAGGCTGAGACCGGAGGATCCGGGTTCGAGGCCAGCCTCAGCTACCTAGTGAGGCACTCCGCAACTTAGTGAGACTCGGTTTCAAAATAAAGAATAAAAAATAGGGCTGGGGGTGTAGCTCGGAGGTAGAATGCCCCTGAGTTCAATCCCCAGTACCGCAAAAAAAAAAAAAAAAAAAAAAAGGAGTCCAACACTAAG
Organism: Graphiurus murinus; assembly: GCA_004027655.1. Classification (NCBI taxonomy): domain Eukaryota; kingdom Metazoa; phylum Chordata; class Mammalia; order Rodentia; family Gliridae; genus Graphiurus; species Graphiurus murinus. Next base: position 53,122 of record PVLC010009641.1, on the reverse strand, counting down.
TAGACATTCAAAGAATGTTTGTTAAATCTTGAAAATGTATACACCTGGAGTATATACTTAGTTATGGTATAGGAAAAATGAGGACTGAGGTTTCTGGAGGAGATGCCTAAAGGCTTTGGAGGCCTTCCTAAAACCTCTCCAGCACTTCTCAGGTCCTGAGGCTTTGTGGTCAGACACTGTGAGATAAGACTGCTAAGTGAGCTGGGTACAGTGGCATATGCCTGTAATCCCAGTATTTGGGGAGCTGAGACAGGAGGATGGCAGGTTCAAGGCCAGTGCTCAGTAACTTAGCAAGACCCTATTTCAAAATTAAAAAAAAAAAAAGGGCTGGGGGTATAGCTCAATGGTAGGATGCCCCTGGGTTCAATCCCCAGCATAGAAACAAAAAACAAAGATTAAGTAATCCCTGGCAGGACACGTAGGTAGGGTTTGGGGGCCCAAAGGAGGGAAAAGCCACATGAGGAATCAAGAAATGTTTCCTCAAGCTGGGCATGGTGGTGCATACTTGTAATTCCAGTACTTGGGAGGCTGGGACAGGAGGATCGAGGGTTTGTGGCCAGCCTCAGCTACTTAGTGAGTCCCTCAGCAACTTAGTGAGATCCTGTTTCAAAATAAAGAATAAAAAATAGGGCTAAGGATTTAGCTTGGAGGCAGAATGCCCCTGGGTTCAAGGTTCAATCACCAGTACCAAAAAAACCCCCAAACCAAACCAAAACAACAACAACAAAATAAATAAAAAAAGAAGAAATGTTTCCTCAATGTGGAAAGCGCTCCTGGTAGAGAGCACGGCCAGCAAAGGCTTGGAGGCAGAAGAGTACAAAGCACTTTGATAAGGAATAGTCTGTGGGCCAGAAGAGAAGAGGAGTTAAAAGAACTACTAGGACATAAGACCGGGAGCATAAGTTAGAGCTTGATATAGAGGACTTGGATGCCAAATCAGGACTCAGGACCAAGGAGGAGCTGGAGAAGAGTTCCAGTGTAAGGATGAAACCCTCCTAGTCGTGGAAGGCAGCAGGTAGGAAAAGGAGCTCTTTCACTAAACCCTGGGGGGAAATGTCGTATAAGGGGAGTCATCACAAGTGTAGACCTGATTCTCAGTTTCATCCAGTGAGGGAAATTAGGCAACACTCCTCAACCCAAATATTTATTTGAATCTATTGGTTTATATGGGGGCTGAAAAATCCTCTCTGAGAAAAACAAATAACAAACCCTTAAGTGCATCAGGTATATACCAGCATGACTTGAGGAGGAGTGTGTGACAACCCCAGGGACACCATGTTGCTGGAAGGACCAGTAGAGCTCCAGAGAGAAACCTGTGATAGAGGAGAGGGGAGTCAGAGTGAGCCAGTTTCTACAACAGGACTAAAGGTTGAAGGAGGATAATGTCTGTGGTTCGGCATGATGGCTTTAAGTAAACTCATCCTATCCTGGCCACTCTGGTGGTAGTAGACGTGCACAATGAGGAGGATAGGGTTGTTTGATAAACAACGCTGCTGTGGGCTCCATGCCCCGTAGGCGAATGTCACATGGAGGGAGTCATCTTCTCACTTTCCAAGAGGCCGCCACACTCTCATGTTGTCACAGCACTGTAAGAAGCGAGCACATCAGGCAGAGGCCTTCAAGGTCAGCGTCCACTGTGCACCTGGTGATAGAAGCTAGTGGAGCACAGCAGCTTGCACTGATGGGCATGATTGAGGCTTTTGAGGGGAACGTTGCTAGGGATTGGCATTTCTACAGGAGCAAGTGGGAACTGAGAATTAGCAAGAGTGATATAGTACTACTGATGCAAATACCTCAAGCTGTATAGATGGAAGGCTTGGGAACATCTGCATTGCTACAGACCAACTACAAGGCAGCCCGGGAAATTAGACTTTGGCTAGAAACAGCCCCACCAGAAGGCAGAAGTTTATGAATGGGTTTGGAAAAATGAGGGAGCCTGGCCAGGAGAAGAGAAGTAGATAGCACCTTTCCAAAGGGGCCAGGGTGAGTGCTGGCATCTGATCAGTGATGGGAAGGCCCCTTGAGACAACCTGAAGCTGAAATAGGAACAGGTAAAAGGTGGGAGTGTTGGTGGCTGATGACCAGCCTCAAAGGAAAACCAATGAAGGATACCTCATTCATTAAGTACCTATTGTATACTGGGTGGGCACTGTGAATGGTGCTTTTTTCCCCTATATTTGTGGTGTGGGTGTTATTTCCAATTGATATTTGGAGAAGTAGGCCCAAAAAGGTGATTTTGCTTATTCATAAAATATACACACATGGAATAAGAAGATGATTAAGACACAGTCCCTTTTCTTGAGGACTTCAGAATATCACAGGAGAAAGCCGGGCATGGTGGCGCATGCCTGTAATCCCAGTACTTGGGAGGGTGAGGCAGGAGGATCACAGGTTTGGAGCCAGCCTCAGCAACTCAGTGAGGCTTGCATCAACTTAGTGAGACCCTATTTCCAAATGAAAAATAAAATAGGGCTAGAAGTGTTACTTGGAAGTAGAATGCCCCTGGGTTCAATCCCCAGCAAAACACACACACACACACACACACACACACACACACACACACACACAATATTACAGGAGAGAGACACAGGGGCAAATTACCTTATTACAGAGTGGTGTTTAGACAAGAGTAGATGCAAGGCACAAGGTGCAGTGAAACCACAAAGAGGTTCCCCAAGTCAAAAGAGGTTCTCCAAGTAGGTGACAGAGCCAGGACTCAAATCCTGGACTGTCCAGGTGCAAATCTCAGTACCTTCCACCACTGTAGCTTCACAGCTATAGTTTTCAGGACCTTTAGTCACAGTTGTAGTTCCAAGGAAGGGCAGTAGTCTTTGATGCTAGCAGGGAAAGTGTAAGGGCAAGGAGAGGACACTAGGGATTGGGATGTGGCATGGTGACCCAGTAGGACCTCAGACTCAAAAGAAATGGTGGTGTCCTTAAGTTGACCAGGCCATGGAGACTCTCTCTTGGAACAGAACTGATTCCAGGGCCTAGAGGTGGCAGTGAGTGGCTCTAACTATGGGAGCCACTGGGACACTGGAGGTAGGAAAACAGGCTGGACCTTAGAGAGACATATTGAGGACAGAAGGTGGGGAGGGGCGTGTCTCAGGGGAAGTAAGAATGAAAGCACACAATTCTTGGATTGGTATGGTAGGAGAGCTCACCTACCCTCTAGATCATCCTCTCCAGTTTGTTTCTTTTGAATGCAACACATTCTGACAGGAGTGCATGCCTTTTTGAAGGCAACTCATTTTCTTTCAAACTGCTTTTTCTTCCCTTTTGAAAGCATCAGATCTGGAATAAGCCTGGAGCCTCAATCTTTTCTAGGGATGCTTTGCCTCTGACTAGTGGCTGGGTAGCCCAGGCAGACCTTGTACAGATGGGATAGGGTGTGGGACTCATGACATTTGTGAGCCACACCTGTGAATCACAATTCTCTCTGGGCCAGTGGGCAAGGCAGGGTGAAGTCAAGGATCTGAGACAAGGAGGCTAGAACTGTGACAGAGGGTAGATGGAGAGTGGACCAGCTTGGGGAAGAGAGCCTCCCTGGGCAGGTGGCTCCATTTGATTTCCGATTTAAAGAGGAGGCTTAGATAGCCAAGAAGAAAAAGGCTAATAAGAAAAATATTAAACTGCAGTGTGTGTGTCCCCAGGGACTTCCTGTTGCCATGACTGACCTCCCGGAGAGCGCCATTCGTTCCCGAGCGTGGCAGCTTTATAGGCACTTGTAGGCCTGCAAAGAACACCAATTTGCTGCCGCAGTTTGTTTTGATAACTGAAACTTTCAATAAATCTATATTAAAATCAAAGGGAAAATTAACTAGGCCCCAGTGAGGGGCACGGAGATAAGGGAGCACATTACCACCCTGGCCTCAGCCACCCCACATTCGTCTCTTAGTTCAGATTCAGGTCACCAGGGAGATGAATGGCTCAGGCTCATGGGGAACAGCCCTGGGGAGAGCAGGGAGAAGAAAGTATGGCCAGGTCTAGCCCCCACTGCTCCTTGAGCAGGAAAAGACTGCTAAGGGGTAAGGGTGGTGGGGAGAAGATGGGGGGCGGGGGTCATGGTGGGAAGAAGAGTTGGAGAGAGGGGTGGGAAGGGTGAGAATGATAGTGATAACAGCCACTATTTACTGACCTCTGTGCCAGGCACTGTGCTAAACACTTCTGTATTTAATTGGTAGGTGCTAGCATTATCTCCACTTTAGAAATGAAGAAACTGAACCTTGTGCAAGGTCACTGTTATGTGAGCCCACACTCCACAGACTTGCACCATCTTGTCTTAACTTAGTTTACAGGAGCTACGATGGTGGCAGCATTTTTTCCTTTTCTCAGATAAAATGATTTCAGACCCAACCTGTGTTTTCCCAGCTGTACCAACTTTGGAGAGTGCCATGTCCTGTCCTTGAGTTCTACGTTCTATGATGTTCAATTGCTGGTTAAGGTCCCAGTTTTAATGGCCACCTTGCTGTTTTTCCTGATGGCTTGAAGGGTAGTAGAACCAATTTGGTCCTGTCTTTGGTTCCTGTTCTCAGTGTTCAATTACTTAATCCAGAAGGCAGGAGGCCGCCCAGGGTGTATCTGAGTCTGTGTACTGGACTCAGATGCTTCCCCAAATTAATTTGTCTCATCTGCACTCTGGTGGGCGGGGGAGGGGTTGCCACTTGCTTATTGGACAGCCCGGCGGTTACTATCACCGTACCTGGCTTTTTTTTTTTTTTTTTTTGCCTCCCCTAGGAGTAAGGGTTAGGTTTTGACACAGCTTCCAGTGAGCCCACTGTGGTGGGACTGCTGGGGGCCAAGTTTGACCAAACCAGGGGTGTTGACTCCTTCCATCATTTCTAGTCTCAGATGAACCACTGTGCTTCCGAGTATGGAGTCTGGCGCCCCCTGTAGCTACTAGAATGGTGGGGTAACATAACCCTTCCTTTTTCTCTGAGAGTGACTGTTTTACATGACCTGTCTAGAACAGTCTGTATGAAAGAGCAGCAAGCTGCATATTCTTTGAAACTCTAGTTGACTTCGTAATACACTGTCTTGTATTTTCATTTCCTCCTTCTCTGCTGTACTTCTTTCCCTACCTTACTTTTGCTGCCCTGGGCTTAAACCTCCTAATTAAGTCTAAGCATATAAGCTTTGCTTCAGGCTCTGTTTTCTAGGAAACCAAATAGCACACCACAGAACCAAGGTTTGAGGGAGCCAAATGCTGGGTTAGGCAGCAGTGCAAGGCATCAAGTATACATTGAGCTTTAAAACTTTTATTATTTGAACACATTTGCCTTGTCTTCATTCAAAAAGAGCTTACAGCCTGATGAGGTCCTGGAACCTGTACATTCGAGTCTGAGAGCATCAAAAAAGAAAAAAAGCACATTCTGGGATGCTTAGGCTGGGCCTTAACAAAGGCATCCACTCCAGAGAGAGAAATTTACTGCATTCTTATAGCCAAGAAGGTTGCACGTGTCCTATTCTCAGGCCAAAACTTGGGATATAACAAAGCCAGAGAAAGGAGAGGCCATCTTACATCCTCTTATTTATCTTGTTTTTATATTGTGTATTGTCTGTTCTTCCCCTTTCTCCTCTCCTGTCCCTGCTGCTATTTATTCCCTCAATTGTTCACAAACATTTATTGCATGCCTGCTTTATGCCTGGCACTCTACTGGGTATTACTGGTGATGCATGAACAATAGGGAAACAATATCTATTCTAAAGGAGCTCAACGTCCTGAATGACAAGGAAATACATAATTATAAACCACCATGGTCAGTTCTGTAGTTGTACAGTAGAATCACCTAACCCATTAAGTGGATGAGATTAAGGAAAACATTCTCTGATATGGGAATTACCAGACATTTCCAGCTCAGGCAGGAACCATTGATGGTAAGATCATAGAGGTGACAGGGTCCAGAAATTACATTATTGTCTTAAGTGAATATATGCAGATGGCAGACAGAGGAGACTGGTAACTGAAGCTGGCTCATAGATGGGTCCTGATTGGGAGGCTGTCAAAATCATCATCAGCTTTGTGAAGCCTGAGGTTTCCCAGCTCATAGCCTGGTACCCATCGCCTCCAAGAGAATCATAACCAAGATGGAGAAACACTTGAAACACCCCTGGCTTTGGCGAGAGTTCTTTCCATCTGATTGGAGAGACTGCGGAAGCTTCCCAAAGCTGCAGCCCAAACCCTTTTAACCCTGAAGTTTCCTCTGAAGGGACCCAAACAAATCAGTTCTCACTTCCTCAGGCTCTTCAGAAATCTAAGCATTTTGTTCTTAGGCTAATTCACCTCCCCTCCTCCCAAATCTCCCCTAGGCCCACATCAGAGAGTAGATGATAGCAATTACTTGTTGAATGAATGAATCAGGAGAAAGTGTCGCCTAAACAGAATATGTCACTTTATGAGCCTATACTCACCTTATGCATGTATTGCAAGGTGGAAAAAAGGACCTGGGTCATTCTAGGCCTGAGGACGTTTCCATTTTTAAAACAAAATCCTTTTCACTGCTCAGAAGTGACCCTCCCCTTCTCTTCTGAGTACTTGCAACCTCAAAACTACAAGTCCCATAAGGCTAGCCGCCGGCAGTCACCATCTTGACACACCTCAGCGCGCATGTCGGCGGGAGAGCGAGCGTTCGGGGAGAAGAAGCCCCGCCCCACTCCAGCTCATTGGTCAAAGGGGCCGGTGGCGGGCTCAGCGGTTGGCCACTGCGCCCGCCCGTCCGCTGCGTCGGTCGGGGTCAGAGTGCGCGGAGGTGAGTCGGTGTGTTGTGGACTCGTGGTGCTGGCTGCCGCTGTTGAGGCGGCCGGGAACGGGCGGTGGGGAGCGGGCAGAACTGGCCCTGCTTCTGCCAGGCCAGCCCCGCAGTCGGCGCGGGGCGCGCTGGCCGCCGTCAACTGTCTTGAGCGCCCGCTGAGGCCAAGAGAGACGTCGGGGCCTGCACCTGGAGGGAGCCTGCCGAGCTAGCCCCGAGGAGGGGGCGTTGCCATGGCGACAGCCTCTCCTGCAGCTGACGGGGGGCGGGGGCGGCCCTGGGAAGGAGGGCTGGTCTCTTGGCCCCCTGCCCCTCCCCTCACGCTCCCCTGGACTTGGATGGGTCCGAGTTGGGGGCAACACCCTGGGGTGGGTGATGCCGAGAGGCCCCTAAGCCTGGGCCCTGGTTAATGCATGCGGATATGGGTCGTAGCTTGCATAGTTGGTGCACCCTGGGGTGCTGGCCTGTGTGCCCACCCTGTATGCTTGGTTTACTGGAGTAGCGTTCTGTCGAAGGGGGAGCGGGGCAGGGCTTCGCGAGGTAGGCTGGGGGAGTTGATTAAGGGGGTTGACTTCTTACTTGGGATTACTAGAGAGGAGGAAGAGAAGCTTGACTAGAGAGGGTAGAAACACATACATCCTACGATTACCTCTTTGTAAATCTGAAGTGGTGGAAGGAGTGACTAAGGGGCCTAACTTGGCTAGCTTACTGTTTGCCTTTCCTGCAAATGGTTCAGCAACAAGTGTTTTCTTGAGACAAAACCAGCATGAACTTGGATTGAGGCTCGGCTACAAGTTCTTGGGAAAGATCGCTCCTTGTTGACTTGGAAGATGTTGGATGTGGAAGCCCTTGAGATTGTGGAGTTTGTCCTTAGGGTTGAGTTTTGCAGAGTAGTGCCCATCTCTGCTAGAGTTGTCTTGCCAGTTCTATGGCATTTGTGTTTGTCGGATGTTTCACCAGTTTCCAAGAGTAAGTGCAGCAAAACACGAATCCCATCAGCTAAAGATGATACTCTATTTGAATTATCTAGTAGGTTGTAATGGGCTGAATTATTACTATTTTTGGTTGTACTGAGGATTGAACTCAGATCTTTGCACTTGCTAGGCAAATGTTCTATCACCGATCTTACATCCCAAACCCTTTAAAAAATTTTTTTTAGGTAGGGTTTGAATAAGTGGCCCATATTGTCATCTCGCTAGACACTGTATTCAGACCCTACCTAAAATATTTATTTATTTTTATTTATTTTTAGATAGGGTCTGATTAAGTTGTCTGGCAAGTTGAATTTGCCATCCTCCTGCCTCAGCCTCTCATGTAGCCTGTATTATAGACTTGGGCCACAGAGCTTAGCTTGATTTTTAATTGTAGAGTTTCTACCAGAAATTGGCTTCATCAAATTCTGCTTTATTCTGACTTTATCATACACAGCATACCTTGTTTTAGTGGGCTCCTTCTCAGAGCTTAAGTATATTATACCTGAATCCCCTACCATTTAAAAGCCAATTTATAAACAGGGACTTGGAGTGTGACTCCACTAATGTGTCTGTGATCTTGGTTAGAAACCCACTTGGCTGCCTTTCATCAGGAGGTGCAGAATGGGGGAAGGGAGCTGCCGGGAAGTGATTGATAAGGTTTCCTTTATGGATTCTGTGGTGCTTCACTGGAGCTCAGAGCACTTTGGCAACTTAAGCACTCCAAATTAAAAGCTCATTAACAATTCCTGCCCAAAGATCCTGTAAATAATCAGCTTGCTAGGTCATAGAGCTTGGAAGAGCTATCCTTCCAACTTGAAATTTCCAAATAAAAATGCTTTTATTCCTTTTCACATTGAAGTGTCTTCTTTGTGGTGGGATAAGTTGGTGAGTGGCCTTTTCCCAGAGGAGCTGAATAGAACAAAGTCTTAAATGTGTAGAATGGTAGACAAATAAATTGATTTTAATTATAGGTGTTTCTTTGTGCAAAGTCTATCACTAGCTTACAAGATCATCTCTATAACTTCAAATTCTTTGGAAAATTTGATTTAGGGGATAAATTTGATAGGGATCCATTGATGTTTTGACTCAAGGTTTGGTTCCTTAGAACTTGAGGCAGACTTGGAAGTGTCCTGAAAGTGTTTCCTGGTGTGGCCATTTGCAGTGTGGTCATTTGCAGTATTGCCTATGGGTTTGTGGCAACCAATCCCTCCCTCAGTTGTAGCCCAGCCTCAATCTGAGTTTGAAATATTGTCAACCTTACTAGTGTCTCCTTGTCCCATGAGGATTCTGAAATTATCCAGTGAACCAGTACTTTATGGCCATCATTCTCAGTTCAGGCTCAGATATTGTAAATATTTGGTGTTTCTAGGAGGTAAGTCTCTTTAGGATAAAAGTCTACTACTAGGGAATGTGAAATCCATCATTCTAAAAACAAATGTAATACAAATAGCTTCTGAAAGCTCTATAGGGGCATTGTCTTTCCACATAAATAGCTGTTATCCCAAAGTCTGATTCTGAGGTATAGTGTAATACTTAATGGGGATTTGAACCTTTGCATTGAAATAGACTTGTTGCAGAGATGTGTGTTTGTCCGCAGCATTGGGGCTTTCCAGCGCTCACAGAACCTTCAGCATCTCCAGCTGCCAGTCTTGGCATCTTCGAAGTAAGAAGAGGTGAGAAACCTGTTGCATAGTCAAGTTTGGCTTGACTTCTTGGGGTGGGGACTGGTGAAGATTGTACTTTTCTGTAGCTTCTTCTGATGAGGCAGCATATGCCCCTATTGAAACTTACCCAAAGTTTTTATAGTGAGAGTTGGAGGTGTGTGTGGGGGGGGAGGGGATCCTAGACTCTTGAGTTTGTTTGTTTATTTATTATTTTTGCGGTTCTGGGGATTGAACCCAGGGGCATTCTACCTACAAGCTACACCCCCAGGCCTATTTTTTATTCTTTATTTTGAAACAGAGTCTCACTGCATTACAGAGGGCCTCATTTAGTAGCTGAGGCTGCCACAAACCTGTGAATCTCCTGTCTCAGTTTCCCAAGTACTGGGATTACAAGCGTGTATACCACCATGCTTGGCTAGACTCTTGAGTTCTTCCATCATATTAGATTTAGTATGGATGAGTAGAGTCAGAATCATCCTTTATTCTAAGAAATATGCATCAATACAATAGGAAGACACATTCATTTGGCATTTGATATTGTATTTGATCAAAGCCTTTGGGATCTTGGTTTAATTTGTGTTGTATGTCACTTTTTTTTTTTTTTTTTTTTGCAGTACTGGGGATTGAACTCAGGGCATTCTGCCTCTGAGCTATACCCCCAGCCCTATTTTTTATTCTTTATTTTGAAATAGGGTCTCACTAAGTTGCAGAGTGCCTCACTAGGTAGCTGAGGCTGTCCTCGAACCCGGATCCTCCAGTCTCAGCCTTCCAAATCTGGGATTACAAGAGTGCACCACCACTCCTGGCTCTGTATGTCACTTTTAAGTAAATGATTAGTTCTATCCTATCTCCATTTTGCCAGGATTAGGGTCTGGCTAAAAAGGCCAGCTCTTATGATTGATTCTTATAAACTCTTAGGATTAAACGTGGGGTAGGTAGATGGAGGATGGAAAAAGGATTAGAAGTTGGCAAATTTTTCTATAAAGAACAAGTTAGTGCCGGGCGTGGTGGCCTGAGCTTGTAATCCCAGTACTTGGGAGGCTGAGACCAGAGGATCTGGATTCTCAGCCAGCCTCAGCTAGTTAGTGAGGCCTCCGCAACTTAGTGAGACCCTATTTCAAAATAAAGAATAAAAAATAGGGCTGGGGGTGTAGCTCGGAGGTAGAATGCCCCTGGGTTCAATCCCCAGTACCAAAAAAAAAAAAAAAAAAAAAAAAAGAACAAGTTAGTAAACATTGAGGCTTTGTGAGTCTCTGTCACAACTACTATATCTAGTATCTGTCACAACTACTGTGGTTATCTATGAAAGCAGCCATAGCAGCATGAAAATGAATGAACATAGCTATATTTCAGTAAAACTTTATTTATAAAAACAGGGGCAGCTGATTTAGCCCATTGACCATTTTTGCTATCTTTTCAATCAGATTTAAGAACAATAAGAAACCCTTAAAAGGTTTTTTTTTTTTTTTCTTTCAGTATTGGGAATTGAACCCAGGGGCATTCTACCTCTTTTTTTTTTTTTTTGTGGTACTGGGGATGGAACTCAGGGGCATTCTACCTCCGAGCTACACCCCCAGGCCTATTTTGTTTTCTTTCTTTCTTTCTTTCTTTCTTTCTTTCTTTCTTTCTTTCTTTCTTTCTTTCTTTATCTTGCGGTACTGGGGATTGAACTGAGGGGCATTCTACCTCCGAGCTATACCCCCAGCCCTATTTTTTTTTTTATTCTTTATTTTGAAACCGAGTCTCACTAAGTTGCAGAGGGCCTCACTAGGTAGCTGAGGCTGGCCGCGAACCAGAATCCTCCGTCTCAGCCTCCCGAATGCTGGGATTACAAGCGTGCGCCACCACGCCCGGCTTGTATTCTTTATTTTGAAACAGGGTCTCACTAAGTTGCGGAGTGCCTCACTAGGTTGCTGAGGCTGGCCGTGAACCCGGATCCTCTGGTCTCAGCCTCCCAAATGCTGGGATTACAAACGTGCGCCACCACACCCAGCTGGCATTCTACTTCTGAGCTACACCCCCAGCCCTATTTTTTATTCTTTATTTTTGAAACAGGGTCTCACTAAGTTGCAGAGAGCCTCACTAAGTAGCTGAGGCTGGCTTCAAACCCAGATCCTCCGGTCTCAGCCTCCCAAGTACTGGGATTACAAGTGTGTGCCACCATGCTCGGCTGGAAGACTGTGTTTTATACTGTATGTATCATCACATCATATCCTCATAATGGCCCCAAGGCACAGGTCAAGGTGTGTGCCACCACACTTTCTTCACTAACTTCTTGGCCATCTATTGGAGCTTAAAGTATATCTACCAAGGAATGTGTTAGAAGAAGTACCAGTTCTTTTTTCATAGACTAGAAAAGATATAGGGAGGGAAGGTTGGTATAGAATAAATTTTAAAGCTCAGGAACTATTTTTTTTTAAATAAAATACTTAAATATAGAATAGAGTCCTGGAAGGAATATTGGTTTTAGGGTTCATAGCTTAATGTTAATTGCTTTGAATTTTTTGAACTATACACATGGAAACTGACTCATTTCCTAAGCTTTCTAGGGAATTGTCCTCATTCTGTGTATGTCCTATTTAGTCTCTCCTTTCATTGATTGTGGCAGACTAATGACCTTTTCCCAATTTTGGAAGTGTCTCCTAGTTCAGGTATGATGGTATGTGTCAGTCACAGAGACCACATAAAGTGTTGAGTGTCTAATGAGTAGGTTACAGCCCAGAGTCCTGTGTCTGCCTTTTTTTTTTTTTGTGGTATTGGGGATTGAACTCAGGGGCATTCTACCTCTGAGCTATACCCCCAGCCCTATTTTTTGAAACAGGGTTTCACTAAGTTGCAGAGTGCCTCACTAGGTAGCTGAGGCTGGCCAAGAACCCAGTCCTCCGGTCTCAGCCTCCCAAATGCTGGGATTACAAGCGTGCGCCACCACGCCCGGCTGTGTGTCTGCCTTTTATCTTTTCCTATGAGCTCCAGTATACTTGCATTGCTAGAGGAAACTCTATAGGTTTCTTTCTTTTTGCAGTGTTTGGGATCCAATCCAGGATCTTGCACTTAATTGGCATGTACTTTACTGCTGAGCTGTACCTTCAGCCCCAGGTCTGTGGGTTTCTGATAATAGTGTTTATATGACTTTGGACAAGTGACTTACTTCTTTGAGTTCCATTTTCCTACCTGTAAAATGGAGATAATGGGACTTAATAGGTTTGGTTAAAGACTTTAATAATATATATAAAGCTGTTAGAGTAATGTCTTGATAGATTTTATTGCTGATAGTATTTTACACAATATATATATATATTTTTTTCAGAACTGGGGATTGAACCCAGGGATATTCTACCCTCTGAGCTACACCCCCAGTCCTATTTTTATTCTTTATTTTGAAACAGGGTCTCACTAAATTGCGGAGGGCCTTACTAAGTAGCTGAGGCTGGCTGTGAACCTGTGATCCTACTGTCTCAGCCTCCCAAGTACTGGGATTACAAGTGTGCCCCACCACACCCAGCTCACAATTAATAATTTTTTTTCGGTACTGGAGATTGAACCCAGGGGCATTCTACCTCTGAGCTACACCCCTAGCCCTATTTTTTATGAAACAGGGTCTCACTAAGTTGCGGAGGGCCTCAGTAAGTAGCTGAGGCTGGTGGCAAACCTGTGATCCTCCTGTCTCAGCCACCTAAGTATAGAGATTACAAGCATGCGCCACCATGCCTGGCACAATAATTTTTAAAAAGCAAGTGTAGCCAAGACTTTGGGTCTGCATCGTGTTCATATGGTAGAAGCATAGCCCCTGGTACTGGGGGCCAGCACAGAGGAGGAAGCTAACTAACGCAAGGCACTGCTCCTTTTTTTTTTTTTTTTTGCGGTACTGGGGATGAACCCAGGGGCATCCTATCTCCAAGCTATACCCCCAGCCCTATTTTTTTTTTTTTGTGGTACTGGGGATTGGACTCAGGGGCATTCTACCTCCAAACTACACCTCCAGTCCTATTTTTTATTCTTTACTTTGAAACAGGGTCTCACTAAGTTGTGGAGAGCCTCACTAAGTAGCTGAGGCTGGCCACGAACCCGGATCCTCCTGTCTCAGCCTCCCAAGTACTGGGATTACAAGCGTGGGCCACCACGCCTGGCTTGGCACTGTTCTTTATAATGGAAAATTTGCACATAGCAGGAGTTCCATTTAGAATTTCAGAACTTCTTTCAGGGTGGACCTTAGTCCTGCCACCGTCAGTAAAATGAATTGAATGAGCAGCTTCCCAAAAGAAATTCACCAAAGTGTGACCACTCATTCCTCCTTGTCTGTCTGGAGTCATTTACTAGTGTTGCCATCCTTGTGGCACTAAATCTTTGTAAAGTGCTTCAAATGTTTTTTTATTACTGTTCACTACTACTCTGGTAAGTGGGTCATGTAGTCAGCATTCATTTCTTTTGCTACCATGTGAGGAAACTGAGGCCCAAGAAGATTAAGTGAGTTGCCCAAGGTCACCCTGTAAGATACTATCAAAGCTAGTACAGATTGGTCTCCAGATGAAATTTTGTTAGTTTATTGCTCTGATTTCCCCTTTCCTTGAATGAGGGATGTGTAGTCATTGCAGAACTGTAGTCTGATACATGCCTTGTCCACATCTGCTAGGTTTGATTTGAGTCCTACTTTATTCATTTGGTTCTGTTGGTTTTAATTGATGACTGCAAGGACCAGACCTGTTGGGAAGCAGATTCCCTTTGGGTCGTTGTTTTTAGCCTTTCCTCCTTTGGGGACATTCCTTGGGGAACCTTGGGTTACGAGGGATTGCTTTGATATGTTCAAAATTGTGCCTCATGCCCCACAGCTACAGGTAAAATCAAAAGGCAGATAATTTATGGGAGTGTCAAAGCTGGCCGCTGGCACCTCAGGAGGCCATTAGTATGCCTGTTCAGACCCTCTGTGTCCTTGCAATTGATTCCTTTTTGCATGAGTCTGATTTGGGAAGCTGTAGATCTGTGGGTAGTGATTGGATGTGACAGTCCAAACACCGGTCCCTAAATTAATCCTTTTAATAGTATTCCAGCACCAGGGCAATTTCTCTCTCTCTCTCTGGAGGACAGAATGGGGTGGGCTGGGAGAAGGATAGAAAGAGAGAAAGAAAAGAAGCTTTGTTTGGTGCTTGGGCTCTGCTGTGTTCTGGCATGCTCTAATTCCAGAGCAGTGGACTTTGGTCATATTAATTCATTCAGCAAACTTATTCTAAACTTTGTGCCTGGCCTTGTGCTGGGTGTTTAGGAATACAGAAATGAATAAAATGTTGTTCTTGCCCTTAAGGATCGAACTCAGTGTTTTTTAGGCTTTTAAAACTCATGGACCATTTAGATTAAAAAACTAGTGTCATGTTATTCTTTAATGCTATATGCAATTTTTTTTTTTTTTCATGGTACTGAGAATGAACCCAGGTGTGCTCTACCAGAGCTACATTCCCCTGCTTCTGTCCTTTTCTGTGGTACTGGGGATTGAACCCAGGGGCATTCTACCTCTGAACTATACCGCCAACCCTTTTTTATTTTTATTTTTATTTTGAAATACTACTTGCCAAGGCTGTCTTCGAACCTGCAATCCTCCAGTCTCAGCCTCCCAAGTACTGAGATTAACAAGCATGTGCCATTACGTCTGGCTCCAACACCTTGTTTTGAGATAGGGTCTCACTAAGTTGCCCAGGCTGGTCTAAAACTTGCTATTCTCCTGCGTCAGCCTCCTAGGTCTCTGGGATTATGGGGTGTGTGCCACCATGCCAGGTGGCTATATAAAAATTTAAAGTGAATGAAAGTCTCATGAAAATCAAGTCAAGGAATTATATCAATTTTTTTTTTTACACACATGCACACATATGCCTATGTTGCTATCTTCCATTTTCTCTCCTAACTTCTTGAAAATTACCACTAGTAATTTTCATTACTAACATCTTAAAATATACTGAGAGAAAAGTTATGAAATAAAAATTAACTGTGCTATTGGATAACAATTAAGCAGTTAACTTTACAATAGGATAGTAGAGAAAGCTACTAAAAGGGGGCAGTTTGAGCTGGTTTTGAAGAAGGTAATTTTCCTGGTGAAGAATGGAAGGGCATTTCAAAATAGGGAGTAGCATTTGCCAAGGCACAGATTTCTAGTAGGAAGCGTATTTGAGGACTTGAACAAAAGCTGATTGTAACCTCCTACCAGTTTCTCTTTCTAAGGGAAGATGGCACCTCTGGGATTGTGTTTGAGAAAAGATTTTGAGTTTCTCTTACTGCAGTTGTTTTAGTCCAAGACCACCCCTTCCTAGTTCTGCTTTTATGCTCAGGGCTGTAATTTGTTTTTCTTTTTAAAATATGAAAAAATTATTTATGAAAACAAATTTGGGTTGTTTAGACAGACTTAATCATTACCTAAGTTTGAGTTACTTTTGGTTGAAATCCCATCCCAAAGGAAAAATTGAAGTTGAAATTCATTGTTTGTCCTGTGACTGATGGAGGAATCAGTCAAATGGAAAAATGTGGGTCATCACACATGGTAGAGTAAAACAGGCCCCAAAGAATTGAGTCTCTGAGCCTTAGTTTCTCTATGTGTAAAATGGAAATCTGTTACCCATTTTGCCTGATAGTTGGGAGGATTAAATGAGATAAAATATATAAATCACCTACACAGTTCCTGGCTTATAGTAGCTTTCCAGAAAATGGTATTTCTCTTTCTTCTTTCTCCTATGTTAACAATAGCTTCCTTTTATTGAGCACTTGCTATTGTGTGACTAAATTGAACCCAAAGATACATGCATTATCATAATTATTATTACAAGGCATATGCAGAGGAATATTTATTTATTTATTTTTGTGGTACTGGGAATTGAGCCCAAAGGCATTCTACCTCCGAGCTACACCCCTAGCCCTATTTTTATTCTCTATTTTTAAACAGAGTCTCACTAGTAGCTGAGGCTGTCCATGAACCTGCAATCCTCCATCTCAGCCTCCCAAGATGATTTAAACCTAGGTTTGTCTCATACCGCTTTTTTTTTTTTTTTTTGTGGCACTGGGGATTGAACCCAGAGGCATTCTACCTTTGAGCTACACCCTTAGCCCAATTTTATTTCTTATTTTGAAACAGGGTCTTGCTGGGTTGATGAGAGTCTCACTACTTGCTGAGGCTGTCCTCAAACCTATGATCCTCCTGTCTCAGTCTCCCAAGTACTGGGATTATAGGTGTGTGCCACCACACCTGGCTTCATACCAGTGTTTTAACAACTAGATTGAGTGATTCTGCTTCAACACCAGTTCTCCATCTTGAAAGCAGGAATATAGAAGGTATTTGAACAGTTCTAGTAGATACTGCTCTTTTGTAGATGCTGTCTACAAATGGGGGAGATGCTTAAAGAGATGACAATACTCTGCCCTCTCTCCATCTCTAGCTTCTTATGGAGCATTAGGAAGCAAGACTTTATGCCTTCTTATGTGTGATGGAGTGGTCACTGACTTGGGGAACTTTGCAGAGCAATGTTTTTCAGCTTTGGTCCCTGGAAGGTTTGCCCAAGTTAGTATGACTGGTGGTTTAGCAAATAGCAGGCAAATCATTAATGATTGTCACTTTTTTTGAGGGGGGGTGGTTACTGGGGATTGAACCTACAGGCATTCTACCTCCAAGCTATGCCCCCTAGCCCAATTTTATTTCTTCATTTGGAAACAGGGTCTCACTAGGTTTCCGAGAGCCTCGCTGCGTTGCCAAGGCTGGCTTTGAACCTGTGATCCTCTTGTCTCAGCCTCCCAAGTACTGGGATTTCAAGCATGTGCCCCTGCACCTGGCAATTGTCACTTTTTATGTGCTACTGTTGAGCTGTTGAGGTGGGTCAGTTGAAGGGGAGAGCTAGTGCACTGTGGCCTGTGATGTTGCCATCAGAATTTGGTGTTCCTGACAACCTTTGGCAAAGGCTCTACCACTAGTTTGGGATTAACAGTTGCTTTTGATGTTCTCCTTAGCACTTCCTTGGAGCAGAAGCAGCTATAGTTATAGCCAAGGCAGTGACAGGTTGTAGAGAGGAGGAGAGTGCTTTGGTGAGTTGAGGAACCCGCTTTAGAGTTCATGCCTCCTTTCCACCTTGGGGCCATCAGAAAGTCATGTAGAGTTTGTCGGGCATGTTAGAGTTTGTCTCCAACCTGTAGCCTTCAGCTGACTAGACAGAGTCCTCAGGCCCCTGCCTCTTCTGAGACTGCAGGGAAGCTTGGAGGAAGGGGAAGTAGAGAGGGTCTGGCTCCTTTGCACTGGAGCAATGGCCTGGGACCCTGTCCTTGGATTCAAGAGCTCTGGTTTCTGTTCTTTCTCTTTCTTGCTCTGTGAAGCGTGGGTAGTCATTTTCTCTTCCTGGGCTTTCTTTTCCCTGGTGACTAGACTATGCTGTCTCTTAGGCTTTCTTTCACCTTTGACAGTCTGATTATCACAGAAGTTTTTTGCATTTATCAGATTGATGACTTTTGAACATATGTGGTTTATTTATGTTTTTCCCAGGCTATTTTTAGCTGCCTAAGACAAAGCCTGGGACTGAGTGAGTTCCAGACAAGTAGCACTGTGTTCTTTGTTGTGGCTTCTGTGACTTAGGTACCTAAATCCTGTGATGCCATATGTCAGACTGGGACTTGAGGACTAGAAACTGAGGAAGTACATATAGCTCTAGTGGTTCAAGTGCTTCCAGTTAGCTGGACTTGGGGTCTGCCTCTAGTACCTTGGAGTTTCTCTGGATGTACCCCTGCCTCCCAGTCTGGCTTTGAATGGCAAGGGTTGAATTCAGGGATGGTATCAACTCATTATCTCCCAGAGATTCTGAGCCTGTGTATAGGGAGGTGGAGTGGGAGTCACCACATGTTTCCTGATGGCCTCCTCTTCTTGTCCCATCCCCAAGGCTCCCCTGGCCTGTGTATGTGGATGTTGAAGGATGACCCCCTCCCTCGACCCTCCCTTCCTTCTCTAGTAATGGAGGCTATAAAATGTTTATTTACCCAAGGCACCAGAACGACTCCTTTGTGGTTCCCCTAATCTGGTGATTTGGTGCTTCCTTGGTCTCTCAGGTAAATACAGATTGAGTCTTTTTATAAAGGCATATTATTTCCCTCATTAAATGTGTGTCTTGGCACATGTGTTATTTACCTGATAGACAGTAATGGCTGCAGAGGAGCCATTGGTGTCTGTTGTGTAAATACTCTGTACAGAGACTGTTCTCCAGGGGACATGGCGCAGGCCTTTTTCTCCAAATTGGGCTGGCCCCAGGGCAGTCCCTATTTACCCCACCTCTGTCCCTACTGGGGGGCAGATCCCTTCATTTTGAGAATAGAATCATTCATTTTCCCTTTTGCCATAGGCTGCTTACTATCTTGAATTTGCTAGGAGAAGGAAAAGGATGTATGAGAATAAATGTGCATAAATGTTCTCTGATAAAAGTTTGTAGAGAGCTGGGCGTGGTGGCGCACGCTTGTAATCCCAGCATTCGGGAGGCTGAGACAGAGGATCTGGGTTCGCGGCCAGCCTCAGCTACCTAGTGAGGCACTCTACAGCTTAGTGAGACTTGGTTTCAAAATAAAGAATAAAAATTAGGGCTGGGGGTATAGCTCGGAGGTAGAATGCCCCTGAGTTCAATCCCCAGTACCGCAAAAAAAAAAAAAAAAAAAAAAAAAAAAAAAAAAAAAAAAAAAAAAAAAAAAAAAAAAAAAAAAAAAGTTTGTAGAAATACAGAGAGTCATAAATTGTTTCTTTTGAGTTTTGTCACTCAACTACATACTGAAAGTTCCAGTTGATGTTATAAGCTATAGACTTATATTTTGCAAACCTGTAACTAAGGTTTAAAGACATCAGTAGAAAAGAGAGATCCCTAGGCTGCCTATTAGTAGAGGGCAGGTGGGATGCTACTGTCAAGCATGTAGGGTGCTTCCTGAGGAGGCCAAGTATGGACTGGCGTGCCAGTGAGTGGGGCATTGATTGAGTGGGGGCTCTTCTGACTCAGAAGACTCATCTCATGAGACTATTTGGGCTGAAGGATGCTTCGAGGGCTGACTTTTGCCAGCTTTGCTGCCAGAGGAGAGCATGCAGCCTACCTTCTATGGGCATTATGATCATATACTGTTCTGTTTTCTGTTTTTAAAATCATGTTGCACATGGCATGGTAGTACACACCTGTAATCCCAATACTTGGGAGGCTGAGACAGGAAGATCACAGGTTCAAGGACAGCCTCAGTGGGAAGTGAGACTTAGAAACCCGGTGAAACCCTGTTTCAAAACAAAATAATAAAATAGGACTGGGGGTGTAGCTCGGAGGTAGAATCCCCCTGAATTCAATCTTCAGTAACACACACACGTCACAATCTAGAAACTTTAGGTGTGTCTTCCAGGATGTTTCAGGTTGATGTAACCAAATTACAGCTTTGAACTGTAAAAGGAAGGCTAAGAAGTGGTAGAAGGGAGGTGTGGTAGTGCTTGCCTGTAATCCCAGTATTTGGGAGTCTGAGACAGGAAGATCACAGGTTTGAGGCCATCCTCAGCAACTTAGTAAGGCTCTTTGCAACTTAGTGAGACCCTGTCTCTCTTTTTTTTTTCTTTCTTTCTTTTTTTTTTTTTAGTGCTCACAAGTTTATATTTTTAGGTTTGATAAAAATTCTTGTAGCCAGGCGTGGTCGCATATGCTTCTAATCCCAGTACTTGAGAGGCTGAGACAGGAGGACCTGGGTTTGTGGCCAGCCTCAGCTGCTTAGTGAGGCCCTCCATAACTTAGTGAGACCCTGTTTCAAAGTAAAGAATAAAAAATAGGGCTGGGGGTGTAGCTTGGAGATGGAATGCCCCTGGGTTCCATCCCCAGTACCCCCCCCACACACACACACAAAAGATAAAGATTCTTGTGTATTTTCTAAATACACAGACAAAGTTTTGGAAGTTTACATACATGTCTTAGGACACTTATGTTAGGCAGGTAAATTACATTTTAAAAAATTGGTCTTCGTAAAAGATCTTCCCAGAGAGCTTTTACAAACAGCAGGCAGTGACACCCTGTTTTAAAATAAAATATAAAATAGGGCTAGCTTAAAAGTAGAATGCCTCTGGGTTCAATTCCCAGTAACACACACACACACACACACACACACACACACACACACACACACACACACAAAATATTCCATGTGGCCATTATTATTATTTATTTATTTATTTTGCAGGGCTAGAGATTGAACCAGGGCCTTATGCATGTTAGGCAAGTGCTCTGCCACTGAGCTGTACCCTCAGTCTGTATATGAATTAAAAAATAATAATTTTTAGAAAATTTGAAACAGCCCAAATTTATATAAAAGTTGGAAATATAGTACAAAGACTTTTTTTTTTTTTTTTTTTTTTTCGGTACTGGGGATTGAACTCAGGGGCATTCTACCTCCGAGCTACACCCCCAGCCCTATTTTTTATTCTTTATTTTGAAACCGAGTCTCACTACATTGCGGAGTGCCTCACTAGGTAGCTGAGGCTGGCCGCGAACCCGGATCCTCTGGTCTCAGCCTCCCGAATGCTGGGATTACAAGCGTGCGCCACCACGCCCGGCTCCTATTTTTTATTCTTTATTTTTGAAATAGGGTCTCACTAAGTTGCGGAGTGCTTCACTAAGTAGCTGAGGCTGGCCACAAACCAGGATCCTCTGGTTTCAGCCTCCCAAGTACTGGGATTACAAGCGTGCACCACCATGCCCGGCTAGTACAAAGAATTTTCTTCTGAACCATTTGAGGGTTAAGTTCCTGAACTAATGCCTCATCACCATGAATACTTTGTGTGTATTTCTTACAAGCAAGGACATTTTCTTACTTAACCACAATGTAATCATCAAAATCAGGAAATTAACATTGATACATTACCTCCATCTTATCCACAAATTCCATTCAAGTTTTGCCACTTGTTCCAGGAATGTTCTTTGTAATAAGATGATATGGTTCAGAATCATGGGTTGCATTTAGTTTTCAAGTTCTTTTAGTGTCCTTTAGACTTTCCTCAGTAAACTTTCCTTGATGTTCATGACTTTGATACTTTTGAAGATTATAGGATGGTTATTGTGTGGATTGTCCCTCACTAGGGTTTGTCTGATATTTTCTCATGATTAGATTCAGGTTATGCCTCTTCAACAGGAATGTTGCTGAAATGATGCTTTTTTTTTTTTTTTTTATTGCATCCTTTCAAATGGCATGTGAACAAAAATTTTTTTTGGTTACTGGGGATTGAACCCAGGGACATTCTACCTCCAAGCTACATCCTACCCCTTTTTATTTTTTATTTTGAAACAGGGTCTCACTAAATTGCTGAGAGTCTTGCTAAATTGCCAAAACTGGCCTGGAAACTGTGATCCTCCTTTCTCAGCCTCCCAAGTACTGAGATTATAGGTGTGTGTCACCACACTTGGCTGGCATGTGATTTTGATTGATCTCTTTATCAGTGATATTTATTCCTGATCAATTGATTAGAGTGATATCTGCCAGGCTTCTCCACAATAAAATTATTTTTTGTTGTAACTAATGAGCATTTTGTGGGGAGATACTTTGAAACTATATAAACATCACTCAATAAACTTCATTTGTATTCCTTTGTTTGCTTACATCTTTATGGACTCATGTTTTCCTGAGTTTATTTAGTGCATTACAATCCATTATCATCATCATTATTGTTACATGGTGCTGGGGATTGAACACAGGGGCATTCTACCTCCAAACTACATCCTAGCCCTTTTTATTTTTTATTTTGAAACAGTACCTGGCTAAGTTGCTGAGTCTTACTTTGAACCTGTGATCCTCCTGTCTCAGCCTCTCAAAGTGCAGGAATTACAGGCATGTGCCACCTCACTCAGCTCGTTATTATTATTGTTTATTGGCCAGTGGAAGTCCCTTCAAGGTGGCTTTTGTGTCTTTTCCATTATTCTTTGAAGGTTTTCTTGCTTTTTGGTACACAGGATGTTCCAGGCTAATCTTGTACTTTACCTGCCACAGTCTGGGAATCAGTTATTTCTCCTTGGAGAATGATATTTAGAAAGCAACTGAATGCTACATGTGTTCATTGCTATTAAGTATTGCTGCTTCCTGGTCTTTCTTTAGATAGAACTAGAAAATATATATGCATATGTGTATGTATATATACATATTGTGTAAATATTATATATATATATATACACACACACAAATGCACTCCCATACTCATATTTACGTCTGCATCTGTATATATATACCCATATAAGAAATCATGAGTTTATACTCTTAATACCAGTTCTACTCTGAAACCACAAATTTTCTTCCTTTCTACTCCTTTTTTTTTTTTTTTTGTGGTACTAGGGATTGAACTCAGGGCCGTTCTACCTCCGAGCCAAACCCCCAGCCCTATTTTTTATTCTTTATTTTGAAACCGGGTCTCACTAAGTTGTAGAGTGCCTCACTAGGAAGCTGAGGGTGGCCTCGAACCTGGATCCTCCGGTCTCAGCCTCCCGAATGCTGGGATTACAAGCGTGTGCCACCACGCCCAGCCTTTCCACTCCTTTCTTTAACAGTGAGAAACCTGGTTCCCATTATCCTTAATACATGGACTTCTTTGCTCAATCTCTCTGTATGTAACTAATCTCCCATTTTTTGCCACTGCCCTTTACTCCTCCTCAGTGACTCTTTTATCCTGCCATGATTCCACACAGACCCCCCCCCCATGTGAACGCCCTCTCCACCTGTCCTTGGCTCTGACATGCTGCATACCTTCACACTTCTGTATGGATGCCCTCCTCACCCTGCTTGGACTCTTGACATTTCCCCTAGACCCCAAGGGTTCCCTCAACTCCAGCTGATATAGATATTTACCTTCCTTTGCCTCTTTTTTTTTTTTTTTGCGGTACTGGGGATTGAACTCAGGGGCATTCTACCTCCGAGCTATACCCCTAGCCCTATTTTTTATTCTTTCTTTTGAAACAGGGTCTCACTAAGTTGCAGAGTGCCTCACTAGGTAGCCGAGGCTGGCCACAAACCCAGATTCTCCCGGCTCAGCCTCCCAAATGCTGGGATTACAGGTGTGCGCTACCATGCCCAGCTCCTTTCCTCATTTAATGAATGGCTTTAGAATTGGATTTTTCAGGAAAGGAAGAGAAAGAGCTGCCCTGTTTCTTGACGTGAGCTGAAGTTGGTTATTAGAAGTAAGGGAAGTATGGAATCCAGTGACTGTTGACATATCACCTAATATCTTTTTTTTGCGGTACTGGGGATTAAACCCAGGGGCATTCTACCTCCAAGCTACACCCCCAGCCTGATTTTTTATTTATGTTGAAACAGGGTCTTACTAATTTGCGGAGGGCCTAACTAGATAGCTGAGGCTGGGTTCGAACTTGCAATCTTCCTGTCTCAGTCTCCCAAGTACTGGGATTACAGGTGTGCACTACCACGCCTGGCTTTTTTTAAAATGTGTTACAGGGGAGTGAACCTAGAATCATTCTATCTCTGGGCTAGCCTTGAACTTTCTTCTCTTTTTTTTTTTTTCCTCTACTGAGGCATTCTACCTCCGAGCTGCAACCCCAGTCCTATTTTTTTTTTTTTTTTTTTTTTTTTCGGTCCTGGGGATTGAACCCAGGGGCATTCTATCTCCGAGCTACATCCCCAGTCCTATTTTTTATTTATTTTGAAACAGGGTCTCACTAAGGTGCGGAGCACCTCACTAAGCAGCTGAGGCTGGCCTCGAACCGGGATCCTCCGGTCTCAGCCTCCCAAATGCTGGGATTACAAGTGTGCGCCACTATGCCCGACTCCTGTTTTTTATTCTTTGTTTTGAAACAGGGTTTCACTGAGTTGTGAAGGGCCTCATTAAGTAGCTGAGGCTGGCCACAAACCTGTGATCCTTCTGTCTCAGCCTCCCAAGTACTGGGGTAACAAGCGTGCCTGGCTGGCCTTTAACTCTCAGTCCTTCTCTCAGCCTCTCTAGTATTGGGATTACAGGTGTATGCTCAGCTTCCTAATGTCTAATTTTTGAGACTCCTACAAGAGACACTTTTTGATATGGGTGAAATCAGGTGAGACCACAAGGCCTACAGGCAAGGACCTCCAGCCATCAATGTGTTGTCCATGAGAGGGGTAGGTTATATATAGTATGCTCTGTGGAAGGTCTAGAATATTTCAGGGATGCAGGAGACATTAATGTAACTCCTGAGACTGCCTTATGCATGAATTGGACTTACAGATCCAGAGCATGAGGATTCAGGCTTGGCCAGGTGGATTTGGCCAATTGGATAGTAGGAGTAGTAATAGTAAGCTAATATTTGTTGAGCCCTTATGTGCCAGACACTGCTCTTAGTGCTTTTCATGTGTCTCATTTCATTCCTACTTGAGGAGTAGGTAGTACTATTATTGTCATTTTACAGGTGAGGAATTGAAGAACAGAGCTTGCCCAAGGTGCCATGGCTAGTAAGTGATAAAATCAAGACTCAAACCTGGAAGCTCTCATTAATCACAAGGCTTAATTACCTGTAGCATTTGGCAGACAGGGTCTAACTGACTATATATACCCTGTATACTATACACACATTGGAAGACATCAGGAGTTTCAAAAGTCCTTATGCATGGCCTGACTTCAAGGCGTTAGAGAAGAGTTCTAAGGCTCTGAAGGACCTTGGAACCAAATTAGAATGGGTAATTGAGCAAACTGGTAATTGAGCAACCTTACTCCTATCTCAGTAAGGTTTCCCAGTACTGTCCTAGGTGATGTGATAAGTTATTTTGGGCTCTGTCTTTCAGGGGGTAGCCTCTTTGCCTTTTCAAGAGGTTTTGGAGTGCCTCACTAGGTAGTTGAGGCTGGCCTCGAACCCAGATTCTCCGGTTTCAGCCTCCCAAATGCTGGGATTACAAGCATGTGCCACCATGCCCGGCTTCTTTTCAAGAGATTCTATAGTGAAACTCAAGCTAGCTTCTGTCTACCTGGGTGGAGAAGTTTGGGCTACATTTTTGGGGTGAGGCTATAAAGCCATGGTAAAAACAGTGCTGTTCTTGTGCAGGATCCATGAAGAACTTAAAATCCTGTTGATCGTCACTCAGTCCCCATGACATCTCAGTATAGGAATAAAGAAATTAAAGTCCACATATCCTAACATGCAGCAAGTGGTTGTAGCTCATTCAGTGAGTCTGGAGGGAGCTGGGAAGAGAGGTGATGCTTGGCATTGACCTTTTCTGCTCAGGCAGTAGTGACCTCACTGCCTTCGAGTATGCTTTGGACTTCACAGGGTGCTTTCCCTCTACCTGGCATGGAGAGAGACAGGTGCCCACTTGTAGCCATTCTGAGGCAAGCCTTTGACTGTGTTGGAATAGGACCTTGGAAAGCATAAGCTATGAGTGGTAAGATTTCTTGTTTGAGGATTAAAGTTGAGGGAAATTTGAGTATTAGGTATAAAAGGAGGAAAGACAAAATTTCTGCTTTGTTCCCTTATTTAAAAAAATATATATATACTTTGGAAATAAGTTAAACTTAAGTAAGTGAAACTTGGGCTTTGACTTTTTATATTCAGTCATCTCTCTGAGGAGCAGACATTCTGCAAATTTAAAGAAAAAATGTAAAGGAAAAGTAATTTGAATTTTTTTTTTTTTTTTTGCACATGTTCACTCAGAAAACTTTACTAGACTTTTAGCAATGCTCCCATTACTGCCACATCTGGGTTTTCTCTTTTTCCTTCCCCATTTAAAAAGTCCTGCAGTCATTCAGGCTTCTAGGAGAGAGTGAGTCTGAAAGGCAGCAAATGAGGAGGCCTGAGGCTGTTGCCAGCTGTGCTCTCCAGGCCTCCTTCATTCCCCCAGGGTGCTGCTCACCCGTGTGGGGGTGGGGAATCACCACAAGGTCGTGAGCAAACTCCCCTGGGTTTGGCTTTGTTCCCTTTCACACATTCACGTTGGAGCACGGAGATGTCAAGACACAGGAGAACAGGGGCAAATGGTACACAGTGAAGCCAAGGAGAGAGCCTTGGGCATTTCCCGCTGTTTGTCTGAGTCTACTTAGCACCAAGGACTGGTTGTGCAACTGGGTCACCTCATGTTACTTTGGGACCCTTAGCTTTAAAGTTAACTGTTGCCACCTGGGAAGTGACCACAGAATTTTTCTCTCTGCTCTCTTTTGAACTAGAGCTCCATTTAAAGATGAAGGCCAGTGCTGCATGTTGTTTTGAGAATGATCTGGGAGACTCAGAGCTATAATAATGCTGCAGGTGCTGGTGTTAGGGTCTTGAACTTAAGTAACGGATACTGTGATTTAGAAAAGGGGCCCAGAAACTGAGGAGTGGCTCGTGTTGCATGGATATTCCTGAAGACTAGATGGAACAGGGCCATAGTGGGAGGGGAGTAACCCAGGCTCTTGTTTTGTTTTGTTTTAACTTTCCTCCCCTAAGTTTTAGATGCTTCTGGATGTTCAATGCTAGCACCTTTGCAGACTGGAGCAGCTCGGTTTTCTTCGTATTTACTTTCAAGAGCAAGAAAAGTGCTGGGCTCCCACATATTTTCTCCCTGTGGTGTTCCGGAGTTCTGCTCCATATCCACCAGAAAGCTGGCGGCCCACGGCTTTGGCGCATCCATGGCGGCAATGGTGTCCTTCCCCCCTCAGAGGTATCACTACTTTTTAGTGCTGGACTTTGAGGCCACGTGTGACAAGCCACAGATTCATCCTCAGGTAACTGTTGCATCATTGCTTCAGAAAAGGTGGGGTGGGAGGGGGTGGGTGGTGGTGGTGGGAGGAAAGCCTTGCTTCCTGGGATTCAGAGGCATTTTCTCCTCTTCCTGCCTTTTAGCTACTCACCTGGAGTTCCTGCCTAGGAAGCAGGACTTGGTCCAGGTGTGCTGAGAAGTCTGTGGGAAGAACTGGAGAACTGGGCACATTCTTTCTCTCTCCCTGGTCTTAGCTTTTGAATCAAAATGTTTCCTCCCATTCTTCCTCTTTTCTTTCTCTTTCCTCCTCCCTTCTCCTGCCACTGCCGCTTGTTCTTTCTAGGAATACTGTGGTAGCCAGCCTCCAAGATGATCCCTACTGATCCTTACCTCCTCATATTCACACCCTTGGAAGTTCCCCTCCTGCACTGAATCAGAGATAGCCTTGTCTAAGTAATAGACTATAGTGGAAAAGAAAATGTGTTACTTCTGAGGCTGTTATTAAAAAACAAACAAACAAACAAAAAACACTCCAGTTGGCTTTGCTCTTTTGAATCCTTGTAACATGGTGGCTGGATTCAGACAGGGACACTCAGCAGTCCTGTGAAGAGGCCATGTGTATAGGAACTGAGATTCTAATCCAGAGCCAGTACCAACTTGCCAGTCATGTGAGTGAGAGCCATCTTGGAAGTGAGTCCACCAGCCTCTGTCAAGCATTCAGATGACTGCAGCCCATTGGATATTTGACTTCAAACTTAGGGGAGGTCCTCAGCCAGCTCAGCCACTCCCAAATTCCTAAATCACAAGAACTGTGAGAAATAACAAGTGATTGTTGATGCTTTAAATCACAAGTATTGGGATGGTTTGTTATGCAGTGTTAGATAACCTGAACAAGTACCCTTGTTGATCTGTTGGAAAGGAAAATTTCTTTTGCTTGTTTTTTTTCCCCTTGAGTTCCCTTGAGTGTACAAAGACCTTTTATTTTAAAATAATGCTACTAGGAGGTGTGGATTAGCGGCAAAGAGTGACCTGTGCTGGGCTATGTTGAAGTAATTAGTGTTTGTTTTGAGGGAGTGGTTAGGTATCCATGTGGCAGTTCATTGTAGTGTGCCGTCTCAGGTATGCCTGGCTCTAGGACTGTAACTCTTTCTGCAGGGCTAGGTTAGAGAGAGTGTAATTTGGGGATGCGTAGATATGTTCCTTTGAAGCAGGTTTCAGTAATAAGTGGGGTAGCTGGGGGTGGGTGTGGGGGTGGGGAAGAGGACCTCAGCACTGGAAACTTGGGAGGCAAGGAGCAATGGGGTCCATTCAGAACTATTTTGGCTTCATTTCTCATGGTTTTTCTTTTTTCCAGAAAGGGGTCTATCTTTAGAATGGTTATTCTACCCAAAGCAGACACCACAACCTATCCTCTTTCATGTTTTCTGTTAAAGCAGTGGTTTGCCTATGGGGCACTGGAATAAGGCCTACCGAGACACCTTGGAAGACAGAAGCTGAATGAGGACAATGCCCTAAGGGAATATGGCTTGGGAATAAGCCACACTTTCTCTGCCTCTTGCTCTTGTCTGTGCTCTAGAGTCATCTTTGCCTCCCCAAACTACTGGAGTTTCTCTGGCATGGAGGGTGACCCTGAGTGTAGGTTGGGAATTTTGATATAGAGAAGTTGGGAATCAGAGACCCATCTCCTAATAATCCCTCTTATTTCACTTACAGATTAGGGTTCAGTCATGAGTAAATCCTAGTGAGACATGATTCTAAAATCTAGACATCTCTCATATGATTCATCCCTCTTCTGAACCTTCATAATTGCTTAGCACCTCCATTATGACATTTGATGCTTTCTGCTTCTTGGGACATGCGTGTGTGTGTGTGTGTGTGTGTGTGTGTGTGTGTGTGTGTGTTTCTTACCTTTTCAATTAGATTATGAACTCACATAATTATGTTACTCAGTTTTAATGTCCTATAGAGAGTTGTACTCGTGTTCCTGAAGGTGGAGCCTAATTCTGTCAATGTTGCCTTTCATCTCTCTTTCAAGGGCATTGTTTTATTTATTTATTTTCCATTTACTGCAGTAACGAAGACGTAATATAGTACAGGTTTAAATCACTTGTATTACCAACTTCCTTCCTTGATCTAGGCACCAAGGCTTTCCAGACCCAGGCTGAGTTTTAGGAATTCATGCTGTTTACCAGGATCTGAGCCTGATTAAAGATTATCTCCATAATCAATGAAACCTGATGATGTGATTCCAAGGGCACTTAAGGAATTGGCTGCCCTGGTTTATTATTAGTAAAGCATTAGCTGTTGCTTTAGAGAACTCAGGAAGAAGCATTTGCTGTCTTGCTTATCTTTAAAAGAGGAATACGAATGATCTTGAAAATTATAGACCTGTTAGTTTACTGTGATTCCAGGGAAGATACTTGACCTGATCGTCAGATAATCAATCAACAAACAGCAAGGAGATTGTGGGGTACTGAGTAATAACTTACATGGGTTTGTGAAGAAGAGCAAATCTTGTCAGATCAATCTAACTTCTTGCTGTGACATAGTGATGGATTTGAGTGGATCTAGGACAAGTGATAAATGTAATGCATCTTGACTTCATTAAGCCTCTACAATGCTGTGATCCACAGGTGAGAAGATGAGTTTAGGTCAACACATCTAGGTTGGACTACCCCTTGTATCACCTTCAAGAAAGGGATTGATGGCTTAAGCTCTGTTGTTAGAGGCAATATAAAGCCCCCCCCCTTTGTGTGTGGGGGTCTTCTTTAGGGTTTGCAGGTAGCAAGATCCTCATAGGATTCAGAGAAAGCTTGGGAGATAGATTAGAAAGTTTTTAGTTCTAGGTAGAACAGCATCTTTCTGGTGAGGTCACCATAGGTTAGGTTCTCATTAGAGCCTCAGTGCCATTTAGGTCTTCTGGTCAGCAAGGGAAGTAGGGAAATAGGAAAAACTTGGGATAAGAGAAACAAAAGCCAAAAATCATTACAGGCAAAAAAAAAAAAAAAAAAGTAGGATTTAGTAAGAAAGAAAAGGAATATAGGTTTTTTTTGGCACTGGGGATTGAACCCAGGGGCATTCTACCTCTGAGCTACACCTCCAGCTCTATTTTATTTTTATTTTGAAACAGAGTCTCACTAAATTGATGAGAGTCTCACTACTTGCTGAGGCTGTTCTAGAACCTGTAATCCTCCTGTCTCAGCCTCCCAAGTACTGGGATTAAAGGTGTGCATCACCATGCTTGGCTAGGAATATAGTTTTGAGAGCTGGTTTCTTATTCATACTAAATAACTTCATCATGTGGAGAGTAGTTGTACCAAAGAGGATGATAATAACTTGGTCTTCATTTTTTTTTTTTTTTTGTATGGCCCATTTTTATTTCAAAGATGTCAAAATGTCAAAAAATGTCTTCCAACAAATGAAGAGTAATTACTAATAAATATTAGAACAGCTAACATGTATTAAAGGATATTTATGTTTAAATTTTTCACTTTATATTTTTGAGCAGTTTGAGGATATGAATTAAGCCTTATAAATTTTCAAGCTTCTAAAAAGCATGTTTGGTACATATGAAGGCCCAATAATGTGTTGACTCAATTAATTAATTGACAGAAAAACAAGTAAACCTAGAATATATCCAGCAGGCTGGTCTTCATTTTAATAAGGACAAAAAGGAAATTAATTTAAGTGGGAACAGGAAAGATTAAGATTTGAGATGAGAAGGAACTTCCAGAAGAGATCATAAAAACACTAGACTGTGTTGTACAAGTTGGTTAGAAGTTAGATCAACCTTCCTTAATGCTTACTGAGAATGGTGTGATGGCTATTGATCCAAAATCTGCTTACCTTCTGTGGGTGGGGCTGGGATCTTGAATGAGGACCATCCCAGCTCCTCTTCTGACCAGCTCCCCGGAGTTTCCAATAACCTGTATCTCTGCATAGTACATTTCTGATTCTTCTAGCGCATGTCATACCTCCAGTTGTGCAGAAGGCAGAATCAGGCTTTAGGCCAGGGCCTACTTGGAGGCTGGGCATGGGGCTCACTTCTCTCATCTGTCTCTGGTTTTCAGAAGTCCCTGAGTCAGCTTATTAGGACTATCCTAAAGGAATGCCGTCATGAAACACTAACAGGTGTAAGCTCTGTTGTACTTGGGTGAGTAACAATATTGGTTATAAATATAGTAAAACATCTGGTATTTTTCATTTATCATCATTTTTACTGTTTATTTTTGTACTTTGTTCAGCTAGGTGAAACTGGAGTGGTTGGCTTGCCAGTAATAAGCTTTCATGTTCTGGTTGTTGCGCTCATTTTATTTGTTTTACATGTTTCGATTCAGATTAACATGATAGGTATTCATTGACTATGAGACTGTTTTTCATTGGAAAATATTTTTTCATTTAAATATTAATTTAGATGGTTAAATGTTTTAGAGGCTCTAAATTTCAGGAATGTGGTTTCTTTCTTGTTTTGGAATTGTTCCTGATATTGAAGTAGATTTTTGTCTGATTTAGGAGAATCGTGGCTCCTTTGTCCTTACTAGCAGGAGTTCACGTTGCTCATTTTGGTGTGTATGTGCATGGATGGTGCTTGTTCTGACCCTGAGGCCCAGGGAGCAGCCTGAAAGCTTTGGTGGGATCTTTAATTGTGCATCTTTAACCTCGGGGCAAGTTCTCTCACCACCTCACTGTTCAGAAGAGACCAAAGTAAATGTAAGTGAGGAAAATGAGGTATAGGCCACAGCTTGTAGGGAGGAGGAAGTAACCTCAGCTGTCTGGATGGCCGGGGAGGGAGGGGCAGCCCAGCTCTCCCCATCTGGGGAGCTGACATCCCAGCTGCTACATCCTGGCTGCTGCCTCTGTCTCTCCCTGAGTCCTCTCTCACTGACCGTCAGGCTCCTCGGGTCTTTTTCTCACTGTTCTGCAGCACCCCTGTCTACTGTTTTCCTTCTCATCTGTATGCAAGTGCTCATAACTTTAGAGAAAAATGACCTTTGGAGTTAAGGTTTTCTAGGGTTTTGTCTTTGTCCACAGGGGCTTTTTTTTTTTTTCTCCCCTTCATTTTACAGAAACCTTGAAGAGACTCCATCTGCATTTTGAGTTAGAACTATGAGTAAAGGAGTCTCTCTTTTATAGAAAATTGTCCAGATGCTGGATTATTTTTGGAGGGGAGAGTGGGGGAAGGGTTGACAGTGACAGAGGAGAAGGAATAGTATAGAAGAGAGGCATTTGGAGAATTTCAGCATGACCTATAGCTGGCACATCATTACTAGTCTTTTGTGAAAGAGACATTTTGGAAAACTATAGGAAATTGGTTAAGATTCCTGCAAATCAAACTTTATTGATTCTTTTTCTTCTCCATTTAAAGCTAAAAGGCAGGAATCCCCCCTCCACACATACACTACCCCACCACAAATATTCTCTTTGCTCCATATTTAGTTTCTTTCTTTCCCTCTGTTCTTGTTTTCTGCCATTTCCAAGTGGACAGAAAGGCAGTGCCCTAGAAGGAATCTACCCTTCCTTCTCATTAGCTTGTCCTGGTTGTAGCTTCTCCAAGTGGTAGGGGTAGGCCAGGCTTTTTAGCTGGAAAACCCTGTTGTTGGATTTTGGTCCTTTTGCTTGCTGCCCCAGTCAGCCTGCATTTTTTCTATACAAACAGGCAAAGGCACTGACACTATTCTTCTAAACTGGGAAATGAAATGCAAAACCGACGTTAATGTAACATTATGGTTGAGATTAAATGCACCAAAATCAGGAAATTCAAAGTTATGCTTCCCACAGCAACTATAACTCAGCCTCATCTGGCGTGTGTAGTATTTTGTGTTAGTGTGGATGGTGTTATATGTTAAGACATTAAAGTTAACACCATAAGCAGAGCACAAAATGCTTGAGGGGGCTGAGTTATGACGACTATGTGAGCCGTAAGTGTTCTTACACAGGCTCCTGACTCCTGGAATAATTTTCCCCCTGCCCGTCAGACCAATTATTGCCTTTCTTTTTAGTTATATCTCTGCTGTAACACATCTTTTCTTCCAGGGTCACTATAAATGAATTCTGCTATTGGTGGCCAGTGATGGTGGTGGAAATGGGGCAGCCCACTAGGCCTTTTTGTCCTATTTGTCACTGCCTCCATAAATGTGGTGCTTCCCCTGCCCCCTACACAGGCTGCTCTTTCCTGGTGGTCCCCCACAGGGTAGAGCCTCCCCATACTCTCACTAGTCCTTGCTGAATGGGAACAAGCATTTGCTGTGTCTGGGTCTTGGCTGTGTTGTAACTCCATGTGAAAACCAAAGGGCTTTTCTTTATTTGGAGCAGACATAGCAATGTAGAAGTAAAATACACACCTTGAGGAATGGAGCACTGATGCATGGTGGTGCTGCCTTGTGTGTTTGGCATAACAGGGGCAGGATGGAAGTGGGTTTATTTGCTCTGTTCTCTACCTTCCCCAGGGTTTATACCTTTGAGCTGTCATCGTGTGTAGTTAGGCTATGGAGTTGCCTGTGGGTGGGGCCAGGAATTTTCCTCGTGGGGAGCAATGGGTCACTGGTAACAAAATCACCACATAATTTAGTGCAAATCAGGAAACATTCTCCCTGCCCTCTTATTATCCTGGTGGCCTCCCTGAGGCTGAGACAGCTGTTGGAATGCACATTTTGTTAGGCACTAAGCTAAGTTTGGTGATAGGGGAGAGCTATACAGAATAGGACCATTGATAAATTGATGAATGAAATCAGGGACTGTAAAATAACCAACTAAGTCAGCAGAGGAATGGTGAGGACCTCATTGTAACCACCTTAGAGACAACAAAAAGGCCCCCTTTTGCTCTTTGGATAGCAACCGCTGGGATATAGAGATGAGTAGGAAGCAGTCCTACCCTCAAAGAGCTTAGAGTCAAGGAGAACAAGCATCAAATACTCATGACCACCATCAGGCAGTGGGTGACCATCTGTGTTGACTGTCTTCACACAGAGAGTGAAAGTGAGCAGCCCTGCTCCCTGTGTGCAGGAGGGGGGCAAGTAGGCTGTATGCTATAGGAAATATAGGAGAACCAGGAAGGCCATGTAGGCCTGGGGCTTCTTACAGCTCTGATAGCAGGAATAAGAGAAGGGACTCACAAAATAAAGTGGATGAATTGGCCTAGGTCTGAAAAAAAAAACAACAAAAAACTAGCCTTGATTGCAGGCATGTTTGTAGGAATGTTGGAAACGAGACGACTTTGAACTTGGTGAATATTTCACTGTCGAGTTAGATTATCTCTATCAATTATATGGTATTTTTCAGATTCAAGCTAAAAGGTTTTATTGGGATGCTGTAAGAGAGTAGGGTAGAATAGCAGAAGAGAATTTGAGCCAATAAAATCTGGGCAAAATGGAATATGGGTCATAGTAGAAATATGTGATCCAAGGCTCTGAGGCATTGTCAGGGAAGCTAAGCTAATACCTTCAGCTGTCACTGAAAATGACAGGGAGGTAGCATTTGGGTGGACTGGTAGGCTTCTAGGGAGAGGCAGTGGCTAGAGAATGACATGATACCTTCTCCCTCCCCAGAAGTATTGGGAATTTGGATTTGGATCTCCTAGGACCCACCTTCTGCAGAGGTGACTGGAGGGTGTGGGGGTGGAGGTTGAGGTCCCACTCTGAGCCCCAGCAACAGGACTCAGCCATAGAAAGCAAACTAGCAGGCCAAGAAGGGATGGGGTGGGGGAGTGAAATCTGAAGGAATGAATGGTTGGGGAGAATTCATAGACTTCACTTTTCCCTGCTCCCATCCTGTCATATTTTTCCTCTTCCCTGTATTGATTGCATTTCTTTTGTAGACCAATCTCAGTTGTTTGACATGAGGAAACTGATATTAGGAGATGCTTTCTCTATCTCTGTGTCTTGTTGGGGAAAAGGATCCTGCATCATTTTGATTAAGATGCCATTGGGATGATTATTTTTTATCCTCTTATCCTGGGTGTTCACAATACTTAAAAAGCCCCCACAGCATTACATTTATATGATGAGTTTTGAGCTGAGACAAGAGTGTCCCCAGATTGACACTGTCTCTTCCCCTTCCCTCCCCAGGCTGCAGCAGAAGGGTGAGCAGGCTGGCACAGACAAAGCGGGGTTTGTCTGTCTTGAGTACAACCATAGGCAAAGCCCTGTTAGGTAGGTGCTGAGAGAATCAGAAAGGAGGCAGTCAGGAAGGAGACTCTGGAGGGAAAGACAGACATCAGGGAAGCTTTTATTCTAAGCTGAGGTTCCTTGGAATAGGCACTACTTGAGTTCTGATCCTGTATGTAGTTTGCCAGTAGAGATGATGAAGGTCTATGTGCAGCAGAGTGGTTCTTTTACATGAGTAACTGCACTTCTCTCCTAGTGCTGTGGGCAGTGTCCAGTCCTGGGGAGCCATTGCAGCCAATGGCTGATCTAAGGGCTAAACAGTGGCAGAGGCTTTTATTTCGAGATCCCAGGGTTGTTGCTAAAAATAG
Organism: Graphiurus murinus; assembly: GCA_004027655.1. NCBI lineage: Eukaryota > Metazoa > Chordata > Mammalia > Rodentia > Gliridae > Graphiurus > Graphiurus murinus. The sequence goes on along the minus strand of PVLC010009641.1, from coordinate 17,622 downwards.
AGTTCACAGTGCAGAGTCCATGGTAAGGTTGGAGGCAAAGTTAGTGAGACAGAAAAGAAGTCTGAATGTATTGTTGGACGGAAGAGAAGAAACAGAACTAGCAACCAGAGTTCATGGGAACAGAAAGGAAGATGTTCCAAGGGGTTAAAAATGGTAGGTTGCATTACTTGTTAGAAATGTTAGTGGGCTGGACTAAGGTTGTGATGGTGGGAATGGAGAGAAGTTATGTGTCTTAGTCCTTAGGTGTCCTGGGAAAGAAAGAAGTGTGAGAGGCATGCTCTTTCCTAGCTTACAACTTCCTTGATTCCAGTGGGCTGCCAGGATTCATGGGTGCTAAGAGAGGTAAGGAATGGAGTATGGAATCTATAGTTGTCATAAATGGGATGCTCTGAGTTGAAGGTGCACATCAAGGTGAACATACAGGGACAGCTATTTTAGGTGAGTTCCTTCATGGTAATGTAGGAAGTTACTCCTCTAGGATCAGTTTGAGGCCTAGAGGAGATTGTGATGTTTAGGTGGATAAGATGGTTATTGGCTAGAAAGTTTGGAATCTTGCTTTCTAAAAGTGTGATAAAACTAAGAGCCCTGATTACAGTTTTCAGAAATGGAGTCTAGGGCAATGTCTGCTTGTTCACAGGTACTTTCCCCAGTACTAGCAGCATTGAAAGCCAACTAATCAACTGAAAGGGATTGGTAGGTAGTTGGGACTGGGGGAGATAAAAGTTCATGAATGGAATGAAACATGTAATTTTGACAGGTCTGCTTTCACTGGAAAGGTAACGTGACTAGAGTATCAATGTCAGGGGCAGGCCTAAAAGGCAGTCCATGGTGATGATGCAGACGGTGTGGTTGATGGCATTGGCAAGGAGTCTTCTTCCAGGTTTGTGGCCAGTGTTAGGGAAGCCTTTCTTGGGACAAGAGGCAGTAAGACAGACTAGATAAGCTCCTGGCTTGAGGTATCCAAACCTCCTTTAGGGTCCATTTGGACATAAGGAAGTGTTTTCCTGGAGGTTTCAGAGAATAGATTGCAGATGACTCTGGTGGTAGCTGATGCCCTCGTCTTCATAATGTTTCTCAGGGAGCAGGGATGTGCCATGACAAGATGACCTCTTACTAACTCCCTGACATAGATGTTGCCAGCTTACTCTATTAAGTTCTGAATGTGACATGCTGTTTTTTCTAACTAAGCTATTGGCATCAAGGAGGATGAAATCTGATGGCAAGAGCCAGGGATGGTTGGCGGATCTAAAGGGCTTGCCCTGAGGTTTAAAAGTGGGCTAAGTAGGGGTTTGTTCTAAGAGAAGCTCTTATTCTCTCCAGCTCTGTGATAAGGAATTTGTCACCAAGATGTTCTAGGCTATTTACACCTTTGCTCTTCAAAGTGTGGTCTGAAAACTAGTAGCATCCACTTCTCCTGGGAGCCTGTTAGAAACGTAGACTATCAGGCCCTATGTCAGAGCTAAAAAGAATCTTCAGTTTGACAAAAGCTTCAGGTAATTTGGAGTCTGAGAAATGATGTTCTAAGCTGGACCAGTGGTTCTCAAACTTTGGTGAGCATCAGAATGATCTGGAGAGCTGGTTAAAATCAGGGTGGCTGGGCCCATCCCCAGGGCTTCTGATTCAGAAAGTCTAGGGTAGAGAGGCCAGGAATTTGCATTTCTAGCAAGTTCTTATTACGGATACTGCCTGTGAGGCACTGTGGTTTGAGAACTGTTGACAACCTTAGCTTTCTTATCTGTAAAATAGGAGAGTAATTCCTGCCAGCTGATGGAAATGTGGGATCATAGGAGCTAATATGTGAGAAAAGGGTTCAGTGTACTGTGGGCAGGATGTCAGATGCTTAGTGATCTGATTTCTTAAAAGTCTGTTGTGCCAGCACATGTCCTATCCTAGATTCTGGACATCAGATGTGGACAGAAAGTAGTGATCTATGGGGATTCAGTCTTCTAGGGAGATATTAGCAGTTCCTGTGGCTGTGGATGGGGATTATTGAACAATGCTTCTTGAAGCCCAGTCAGCTTCTCTGGGCTTCTAGCCAAGTTGCCTGACCAGAACTCTGCCTGTGTGGACCTGGTTCTGTCTTGATCACCTGCTACCCCCATTTCTTCATTCCCAGCTAGTGAATTTTAGTATTTGGATTAATTGGAAATAAGTCTTTTGTCTAACCAAGCCTTTGATGCATCTTGTGATCCTGAGCAAGCTACATCATGACTTTTCTCCATCTCACTAGGTGATTAATTGAATAGGTTTTGGCTATATATGCCCAAGTCCCAGAATGGGGACTTTGGGCTTCCAAAGTGAGGGGAACTGCGACAGAGGCAGTTTTGATGAGAGGCAATATAGCATAAAGGTTAAGAGCATAAACTCCAGAACCAGATTGTCTTCTAGCAGTATGGCCTTGGTCAAGTTACTTGTACTTTTTATGCCACCTTGGGCTGGGTACCCTGTTCCACTTCCATATTTTCCCGTAGTGCTGCCTCCAGGGGACCTGTCCTGCTATAACTTGAGATTTGTTTAAATTAATTACATGACAAATATATGTATACAGGTAGCTATAAATAAATCATTTGGCTGTTTGCTGCCCTGAAGGGTCAGCTTCACAAAGGCCACTGATATCTGAAGTAATTTACAGTTGAGTATATAAAAATGTTCGAACTGAGGCTGTTTCAGAGTCATCATGCGCATGTTAGAGGGAGACCCAGGTGTGCACACCCCTGGGTGAGGATATGGCTTTTAAGACTTTGGATCTCTTTCACTTATTAATACTATGTTTTCTTGAAAAATTCAGATTTCAGTGAAATTATAAGTCATTGTATACTCTCACCCCCTCAAAGAATAGCAGTGTCTATTTTTAGCTTCTTTCTACATTTTAGTTGCTTTGGGGGTTGTGGGGATGGGTGGAAGGGGACATTTAGGTGAAAAAACAAGCCTTTTAAAGCTCCTATTTTTACCATTCCTTGTCCTGAAACTTCGAGCATCAGCTCTCATCTGTCAAAGTGTAAATCAGCAATTAAAACCCAAACAGCCAAATGCCAAAGATGACCCGAAGCACAAAGCAACTGACAAACAAGTCCGGACAAATCGACGGGTAATTTATAAGCTTTGCCCTAAAATCTAATTATTTGGCAATTCGAATTTGCAGCCAGCCAGGGCTCGGCAATAAATTTAACCCGCCATAAATTATTTAGGAGCAGGCTGTGGTGTAAATCAAAACCACGAGTGTTTGTTTAAGAAATAAGCTCCTTGTGCATAAAATGTCTTTTTTTTTTTTCTTCCAAGAGAGAAACTGGTAAGCAAATCGTGCCCCATTTCTCAACACAGCCTCCAGTTCTCCCATCCCACTTTCCCTCTTCCCTGTGGCCAGGAGGCCCCAGATCCTTTGGAGAAAGGGCCCACCTTTGCAGGAGACTTTTATTCAAAATTGAGTATTTGGATAAAACCACATGTTTGCCAGGTACTGCTTTTTCTACCGTATGATGTAATGTGACTTGGATTTTATCAAACCTTACAGTACAGGGGTAGGTGCACACTTTTTTCCAGAGGGTGAAAGGAAAGACTAGATTAGTTGTTACTGTCTCTAAATTGAAAGAATGCCAGTTCCTTCTTCTTAGATTGAAAGGGGCAAGCCATGAAAAATGGTCTTCTCATTCCTTTATTTCAGATACGACCATAGAAGCATCAGCTCAGGCAATATCTGTGCTTTGGAAAATAGGCTAGAATGCTATGCCAACCATTGTCACGAATTCCAGCAGTCTAATTTAAGTCCTTTCTACTTAAAATCCTTTTGTTGTTCTATCTTCAAATATAATCTTTTCATTGCAGACAATTTAGTTGAAACGAGTTTGAATACCCTAAAAAAACCCTACACATGTATTTCTTGAATGTGGATGGATCTAGTAGAAGGTGCTAGTAGAAGGTGCTTTGGAGTGTTATATATCTGGGATTGAATTCCGTCTTTACCACCTACCATCTTTGTCTTCTTAGGTAGATTACCTCTGTGACCTGTGGAAAGTTCCCCGAAGGTAGAGTGTTTTCTGCTAGAGTGAGTCACTTGGCCTTTATCTTCCACTTGTTAGTTTCTTCATGTGTTTGCTCGTAACATTGAGAGAGTGAGGACTGTGCCGTAACAGGCACGAGATGCTGGAGATACACACTGAAGTCTCAAAATTCCTGCCCTCCCTCAGCTCATTGCCTAGTGCTCTCTGTGCTGCTGTAACTATAGTGGAGGCTTTTCAGTAGCAAACCTCTAGGACTTTCTGCCTGGGCAGTCCACAGTCATTGCTGTTATAATTTGAGAACAGCCTCTCTTTCTAGAAGAAGTAGACTGAGTTCCCTATAGGACATCCTTTCAGACTAAAAGAATCAGACTTTCTTGACCCTTCTGCTTTGAAAGCTGCTAGTTCTGCTCTAAGTGTCTTTTTTCCTCATTTAGAGTCCTAGCTTCATCCCTTACTAGCAGTATAGTCCTAAGCAAGTGACTTACCTTCGGTGGTTCTTAGTTTCTGAAACAGGGATAGTAATGATTCCTACTCATGAGCTGTTCAGAAGATTGAGATCATCCCTTTTGCACTTAGCATAATGGCTGCAACACAGGAAATAATACATGGAAGGAATTAGATGACTGCATTCTTCACGTGTTTTGGAGACCAACTCCTCTGTACCTTTTGTCCAGATTCTGAGCATTTCAGGGAGAAGTGTCACATCTCATTGTATTCATCTTTGTGTCTACACCTAACCCCTACCTGGTAAATAGTAGGTGCTTAATGGTATTGGCTTATTACCATTGATGGTGATGATGACCTGATCTATTTCCCAGTACTTATAAGGGTAAAATAAGAAAATGTGTGTGAAAACACACTTCTGTTAAGTAGAAAAGCATAACACTTTGTATGTCCTTCCACTGAGGTATTTATTATGGTGCACTATTCATTATTCATGTTATCTTTTTCATTTATTACTTCATGCACTTCTCCAAAGTAGAGACTACCTCTTATCTCTGAATTGCACTCTAACCCTTTATGATATCCTACACAAAGTAGAAACTCAGGTTGCTTAATTGAGCACAATGGCATATGTGGATAAGGAATTGTGAAACTATTATTAGGAGTGGGAAAGAGGGCTTGAAACACAAACTGGTTCTTCCTTCTTTTCTGGGAATCCCATTGCCCAAGCACTCAGTTGTTCCTGGAGAATAATGAAATGATGGAAAAGGAGAAGGGCAGGGATAATAGTTTCATTATCTGAGCATGTGGCCCTAGAAGCTGGCATGTGGGCACATCTTCACAAATGGTTGGGATTGAAGCCAATGGCCTCTAGTTATATCTCTGATCTCTGGGGTTATGTCTCTGATCATCATTAGCTAAACACTGTCAAGGAAGCATTGGTGTGACTCAGATACACTTGTACAGTGTAGAGTAGGGCTCCTCTCCCATGATTAGACTGTTGGGGCCAGTATTTTGAGATACGGGCTTGCTCGACAATATGGGAAGGTTGTTGTACCTTAGGGGCTGCTTTGACTCCTTAGAGATCTTCTATCAAGAGCTTCTCTTTTGTATCCTCAGCAGCTCAAATGAATATGTCATGTGTGTGGACCATTGTGTGGACTATAGCTCCCGAGGCTGCTGAGGAAGGGCTCCTGCAAAGTCAAGTTTTGAGACTAGGTCTTGACGGTCCCTTTTCTGGTTTTTGGAAAGTAGGCCTGGCCAATCAATAAGATAGCAACATCATAGAGCTATGTTTATGATGGGCCCAATCGAATGTGTCCTGGACCATGAGTGTATGCATCTCAGGTCTCTATGCCTCCCCCCCTCCCCCCCATGGAGCCAAAGGTGGCGTTTTTTTGTTTTTTTGTTTTTTTTTTTTTGGTCTCTGGGAGGGTGGCACTGAGTTCAACACTTACATTGGCTCCATTTCTAGCCCATCACAGGAAACTTTGAATACTGAGCTGCAGTGGGAAAACCCAAAGGCCAAGTTTTCAGTGTGGTGGGGATGCTGACTTGGTGCTGTTCAGAGCAGGAGCTGAAGCGCATACTATTTTATAATAAATACTAATGAAATTCCAGATCTACAATAGCATTTCAGATATCTAAAACAAACCATGTGCTTGTAAAAAAGTGGAAAGAGATCAACTTTAAGCCATAAATTCTTGGTAATAGAGGGTTTTTTTTCCTACTTATGTTTGATAGATATTTTTGTTTCCAGAGGAATGTCAACTCCTAATTTCATAATGTATCATGGGCTTAAGAAAATTGAATTTAATAAAAGCCAAAGATGAATGGCATCCTTAAAGGTCCCAACACTTGTCTTTATTAGCAGGACAAACTGCAGGTCTCCAAACACTGCTTCTCTCCAAATGAAAGTTTAAATGAAAAGTACAGTTGTGTCACAGGTTAAATTTCATTGCATGCCCAGCTAACATTGTTAGTGAGGAGCTGGCTGTATTTGTTTCCTTAGACACCAGGGCAGCCAAACTCACAAGTCTGTAGGGCCCTTTCTGTTGGGGAAAGTGCTCCTCCTACTTTGTAGGAAAGGAAAGATTTGTCAGAAATTTGAGGGTCAGATGAGCCTGACTCAGATGAGTAGCACTTCAAAGTTGGCTCTTGGAAATCTTGGCTATCTGATTTTTCAGGGAGCCCAATGTATATGACGTGCTCAAATTTGTTTTTCAGAGCAAAACTCACCTCTCCTTGGCCTGCTTTGTAATGCTTTGTGAGGAACAAAAGGCCCAGTGAATTGGGGACTAAGTACCCTCTTCTCTTTGCATTGGGAGGAAAGGTATCACCCAGTCTAAACAGCATCCCGGGCCCCCTCCCTGTCTCCGCTCTGCCTTGCAGCAGTCTTGCCCTTCCTGGGTCTGGCAGTATGCTCCTTGTCATCATCCTCATCTTTGGGGATCAGCCCAGAGAGACTAGGCAACCAGAACCTGTGAATTTCTCTGGCATGAAATCTGACTGTCTTGATTTGGTTTTTAGTCCTGCTGCTGTGTGTTGGATTGAAATCAATGCTTTAAGAACAAGCCCAGTATTAGTGGGTATGTTTTGGGGAAGGATGTGTGGCTTTCCTGGGACATCAAGGAGATCGACAACGTCTCCTTTTGTCCTCTCACCCATTCATTTCCTCAGTGTCATCAGCTACTGTGTTACTTCTTCAGTCTGTCTCTGCAGAGAATGATTTGCCTTGATTTTGGGGGTACCAAAGAGGTCTCCTTCAGAATGAGGGTAGTCGGGTAGGGATGCCCTGGTGCTATTAGGGGCCACTGAATGAGCAAGGCCCTCCTTCTCTCTGCAGTAGAGGCTTTTTCCACATGCTAATTTTACTTGGAGGATTTTGCTTTTATTTATTTTTTTTATTATTTCCTATTTGTCTCTTCCAGATGTTTTCAGGGCAGTTTTTTTTTGTGTGTTGTAAACTAATTCCATTCATGTTTTAAAAATTTATGAAAGCGCTAATAAAAATGTCAAAGTGGTAAAAATGTTAGCTTTTCCTCTGCTTTGATTAAATTTTGCAAACTGTTTTTGAATATTAAAAAGCAATATTTTTTTTATTCTCTCTCCTGTTTTCCCTCTTCTCTCTGGTGTGCGTGTGCTCTCTCCTGCTCTCTCCCCCCTCTGGTGTGTCCCTCCCTTCCCAGGAGCGATGTATGAGGCGTGCTGCACAGCCAGCGTTCTGCAAGCCTGTTTGCACACCAGGACCTTGGTGCTGTGCATCTCTATTAAATAACGGAGACAAATTAATCTTAGAGACACCAAACAAATTGTCACTCCTCCTCCTTCTCTTCCATTACGTTCCAGTGGACTGGGAAGGGCTGGCTAAGCAATTGGGCAGGGAGGGGAAGATGTAAGGGAGGGAGTGTGTACTGCCTGAAAGAAAGGCAGGAGGCACTAGCTCCTATTACTTGTGTTCAGTTTCCTCCTTCTCTTTGGCATCACTTTCGGCTTTATTTTTTCCCCCCACAAAAACTAAAGAAACTCATCATCTCTGTTTAAACTTCATGCAAGGAAATCTATGTACTGGTCTGATGGCTGGTTGTCTATATGGCTGGAGATCCAGACCATTCCAGGAAAGGGACTTGGGCAAGAGGAAGGAAGGCCTCATTTTAGGAGCTCATATGAGAAAGCCTTTGCCAGAAAATCTGCTGTGGAAACTGTGACAGATTATGCTGTCTTCCATCCCCTTTCCAGAAACAATGGGGAGTTGGAAGGGAGTTTGTCCAGTCCCTGGAGCTTGTGAGACTATTAGCAGTTGGGAGGGTTAAGATTCTAACTATGCTGGCACCATCTCACTTATTCTTGGGTTTGGCCTGGCTAATGGAGTAATGAGCCCCAAACACTCATTATTGCTTGTTTTGGAGTTACTATTTAAAATGGTTGATTAAAATAACTTACTTCCTATTCTATGTCTTTGGCATTCCAGGAAATCATCGAGTTCCCCATCCTGAAGCTAAATGGCCGGACCATGGAGATTGAGTCTACCTTTCACATGTATGTCCAGCCTGTAGTCCATCCACAGCTTACCCCCTTCTGTACAGAGGTAAGGGCCTAGGAGATGGGTAGCAAGGGCTGCTGGGAGAAGAACTTTGGGATTATTGGTGCTTTATACAGGCGACTTAGGGAAAGCTTAGGTCTGATCAACAGTTAAGGCAAGTATGCTTTCTGAGCCTAGCAATTGGCTTTTTCACTTGGACCACTGTGGTCCCTGGGGACCCGGGAAGAGTGCTAGCACGGTCTTCCCCAGCTTTCCAACATTTCCCCTTTCTTCTTATCCCCACCTTTCCTGGTGACTGGGCAGTTTGTGTCTGGGAGCAGGATAGTACTTCTGGGGCTCAGGTTCATTCTAGTTCCTTTTCCTTGAGGCCAGTTGGCAAGAAGTAAGGATTTCAACCACAGAAAGGAAGTGGATGTTCAGGGTTCCTTAGTTTTCTGGTGATGTTACCTTACTCCTCCATAAAGTGGCTCTGTGTGGAGCAAAGATTGGGTTCATGGAAAGCATACCCTATAGCCAAGGAAAGGGAAGACAGGCTGGCCAAGCCTGAAATGTTCTTACCTAGGCTAGTGCTGTAGTTGGCTACCTCGTCAGCAGGTTAGTACTTACCCCATTTCACAGATTGTACAACTGGGAATAACTGAGATTTGGATGTTTGCTAGAGGCTCAAAAGAGCCTTTGGCAGAGGGGAGGAGCCCTGAGAGTTCTGATTACCAGGATAGCATGGAGAAGCTTTTTATGACTGCTTTTTCCCTGTGACATGTCACGTTATGCATTTGGTGGTAGAATGATGACAAAGCATATGTAGTAGCAGAGGTGATGGGAAAATGAGTGTTTCTGGAGTCCTTTAAGAGTTTGGGGCTGAGGTGCATTAGGACCTTTGTACCTTCCTTTAGAGACCTGCCTGCCTTCTATGTGTAAGTGAGATAGGAGGACATGTTCTTGAGTAATCCCAAGTATCTTGGTGTGGAGTAGGCTGGGGAAGGGCCTGCCTGATATAGGTGGGTAGCTCAGTGAGCTCTAGGCTGACTTGGCCCAGATGCAAGGTCTCAAGGGTTGCTCTTGGACTTGGTGCCAGTGTTTGCCACCTGTACCAGATGGGCCTTTTGTTGTAGACATCTATCTGCTCAGGGGTCTAGTCTCTTAAGCCTTTTGTTCCAACTAATGATGAGGTTGTTCCCTCTTTCTCGCCTGGTTTTTTCCCTTCTCTTGAAAATTACCTATGCCACCAGGGGGTGCTAATCTGTCCTTTTTACCCCTTTTGGAAAAAAAATCACCATTTTAATGATAACAAAAATCCCCTTTGTCATGGGAAGGAAAGGAAAGTCTTCCCTTAAACCAGCCAGTCACCTGATCCCTCCATTAGCCTGAAAATCTAGTGTCCTCTTGTCCTATTCTTCATCCTCTGCATGTGGCCTGCACCTTGGAGGCTCCAGCTCTGTGAGGCTAGGTAGCTTGGTGTAGGCAGGCGGGCTCAAGTTGTGGATAGGTTGCTACCTGTTTAGGGCTGGGACAGAATGCTGCTGGAGTACCACTTAAAGTGGAAGTGGATGTGCCAGAGTATCCAGAGTATTGAGCAAGAGGGATTTCCTTAAGAGCAGGGCTGCTGCTGCTTTTTGGAAGGAGGAATTATGAGACTGAAGAAAACTAGGTTTCTTTTTTCTAGACACTTTCACCCAAGGATATACCTATATAATTTGGAGGGAAGTAGGAGCAAGGTCTGGAACCTTGCTATAAAGCATGTTCTGAAATTAAGGATATGATTGTGTTGTAGGCACTGGCTCACCCATTTTGTCTCAGGCTTCCAGAGCTCAGCATTCTCCATGACCTGGTCCCTGCGTTTTGGTCCAACCTCATACCTCTCTGTTCCATCTCCCACCTAGTTCCCCTCACCTTTTATAGTTTGTCTTGCATATGGTGGTTCCTCTGCCTCTACACCATACCTCTTCTTCTCCCCCAAATTTCTACTTGTCCTCCATGACTCTTATTTAGGGTCACCTTCCCTGGGAAGCCTTCCCTGATCCCCCCCCCCCCCCCCCCCGCCGGTTGTGCTTACTCCAGCATTGCACTGATCAGACACATTATACCTTATTGTCTTCCCACTAGATGTAAGTTCCTTGAAGGCAGAAACTAGACCTGACCATCTCTGCCCTATCATTAGGATTGGATACCAAATAAACACTTCATGCTTGTTCTGTTAATGAATGAATTGTCAAGGAGTTATTTCCATCTCCCCCAAAAACAAATGTACTGCTCACTTGCTCTTTTGAGTAAGCCTCTTCAGAAAACCTCAGATTACCTAAATATTGCCCTGTCTTCATCCCAGATAGAACTCTTATCAGAGAAGCATGGACATAGGATGGACACTGTTGTTCTGAATCCTCATCCACCCTTGGCAGTAGCTGCCTTTGCCATTGGGGGTAGGGGCAGAGGCCATTTCATCTAGAGAATCTTTGGTTAGTAGGTGTACCAGCCCCATGCCTCTCCAGACTATACCTAAGCTGCTGCTCTGGCAGGGTTTTCTCTCTCGTGCACAAGAGGTTCTTAAGAATCCTGGCCTATCTGTACATATGTGTGTGTGCGCTCATGTACATGGCACATGTACACAGATGAGCACACATTTGTGTGGGGAGAGAGACAGGCACAGTGCTGGACAACAGAAGAAGGATTCTGCCTTGAGTGAGTCTTTACCACATTCTGACTTTTATTGCTCTGTGTGAGGAATACGTTACTGGCCTTCTTGAGGTCCTGACTTAGTTCCAGTTGATAGTCTGCCTAGAGAAATAGTTCTAACAGAGATAGGATGAGATGTGTTTCATCCCTTTCCAAGCCCTTTCTGTACTACCTCTAGAAATGGCTCAAGCCCGCCCATCAGATCTGTCTTTAGCAGCTGGGCTGCTGCACAGTCCCTGACCATGTGCAGTCTTTGTTGTTGTTGTCATGAAAAAAACTAGAAAAATAAATACCCATCATGCTAAATGCCAGTAAAAGGCTTTGTCTTGCACCTGTACTTATAAAGGGTGAAATTTATTGGTCCCTTTGTCTGAGGAGAAAGAGTGGGTCTGATTATCAGATTGCACACCAGAGACAAGTGCTTATGTAATCAACAAACTGTCTTGGTGTCAGAATACGATTGTGTTGGAGATAAACGGTGAAAGGAGAAATCACTGGATGCTGATATGCTATTGGCACAGAGTTTCCTGGGCTGCTTCCTGTAGTCACTGGTGTTTATGATGAAGCCAGCTCATCCCTGGACAAAGCCCTGGTGTGGGTGGGGGATCTTAGGAACCAGCCACGTTATCAGTCAGGGTCAAAAGCCCTTCGCTTGTGGTTTCCGAGTCTGGAGAAGTGGGAGTTAATCTGTAATCCCTCAGTGAAAGGAGACGCAGAGCACACATTAATTCTTCCTCTCACCTCTCCTGCTTTAAGTGGTTAAGGTCTCTGAGCTCTGTTTAGCCTGTGAGCCCTGGTTCTCAGCTTAATAATACTTGGCTTTGCTCTAGTACCTTTCATTGTAAGGATATGAAAGCTTATTACAAACATATATTAACCCAAGTGGGAATGGGTTTAAGTTGCAGCATGAAGGATTTCAAGTAGGCCTAAGACAGAACTTCCCAGTAATTATTTTACAAAATTGTATCTCAGTCAGGATTGGTGGTACATACCTGTAGTACCCACAGCACTTAGCAAGACCCTGTTTCCAAATTTAAAAAATAGGGCTGGGGTGTAGCTCAGAGGTGGAATGCCCCTGGGTTCAATCCCCTGCAAAACACACACACACACACACACACACACACACACACACACACACATTGTCTCTCTCCCTAACAGCTTCTTATATAAATCTTACAGGTCGTCAGTGTCAGGTACAGGGACTAAGTTTCTTATATTTACCCCCTCTTCACCCAGTGTCTTGGCCAAGCTGATAAGAGATGGTTCTTTTTTTTTTTTTTTTTTTTTTTTTTTTTTTTTTGCGGCACTGGGGATTGAACTCAGCAGGGGCATTCTACCTCTGAGCTATACCCCCAGCCCTATTTTTTATTCTTTATTTTGAAACAGGGTCTTATCAAGTTGTGGAGGGCCTCACTAGGTAGCTGAGGCTGGCCTCGAACCTGGATTCTCCAGTCTCAGCCTCCCAAATGCTGGGATTACAAGCGTGCACCACCACGCCTGGCTGGTTCATACTTAAAGGGGTTAACACAGAGAGGCCTTCTAAGGGCTAAACCAATGCTCAAGTCCCTGTATCTCTGAGGTCCAAGTTTAGATCCTTTGGAAGTCAGCTATAAGCCATGCCTGGGTAGGCCTCAGTGAAAACACATTTTCTGGGAAGCATGGAGAGAGCAGGAGCTGGCCTCCCTGGGCTTCTCCCAGACTGAGGATGCCCGGGCCACTGGGCATGGGAGTAGAGTTTGTGAAAGCCCCAGGATACTGGAGCCCCTGCCCTGGGGTGGGAGGAGGCGGAGCTGGTCTGCAATGAGGAGTTGTGCAACAGGACATCTGTGTAGCCTCACAGTTTTCCTTTTTGTTGTAGTGAGTTTGTCACCCACATCTGTGATTTTCTGGGGCCCAGGGCAGGTGCTGGTGAGGTATGTAGTTGTAGACCTAAGCCCTATGGGCAAGGAGGGATGATTCTTTGCACTGGTGCCATTGGTTCCTTGTGTGAGAGAGAGCGCTTCTGGAAGACCTTCAAGTTTCACTTTATCTGAGTTATCCTTGGTGGGAGCCAAGAGGAGTAGAAGGGACCTTGCTCCAGGAATTCAGACTAGGCACAAGGTTGACATTTGGACCTGGGGCTTTCCAAGAAGTAAGAGTGGCTGTGGATCTTCTTTTCATGATAGTCCTGACCCTCTACCCCAACTCCAAGCCCTGGAAGAACTTAGCAGGAGAGAAGCTGGGCCAGAAGGGGCAGAGGTGGTATCTGGGTATTGGTCAGTAATCTGGATGGTAGACTTGGAGTTGGGAACAAGCCTGCTCTGGACTGTTTGGTCCCTACATGCCTGACATCAGACACAGGGCAGCTGCCTGCCTGCTCAGTGTGTGGCTGTAGAAGGTGGACAGGCACTAGGTACTACTGAGCTGGTGTAAGAGGGAGCTGCCAGGAAGAACACACATTCCAGGAAGGCAAGGTTTTTGTGTTTTTCTTTGCTGCTGGATCCCTGGTTTCTAGAATTGGGCCTAGAACACAGTAGGCTTTCTAAGAATAGTTGATGAGTAAATAAAAGGAGTCCTTCACACTCCCGAGATTAAAGCTGCTGACCAAGATACTCCCCCTCTTCCCTCCTAGCCCTCAGCAGATCAACCTTTTCTTCTCCTGACTCAGGCCCTCCCTCTGCTGGGCAGTTCTTTGGTCTCCCAAGGAAGGAACGGGTGTGGAGGTGCCAGCCGGGTGGGCATGCTGCGGGTTAAAGCCTTGCGAAACAACAGTGTAGTTAATCTTTCTAATTTATTTTCCTTTTAGACCATGGGAAGTCTAGGCAGCAGCTGTTACCCAATTAAAATACAGATTAATATAAAAACAGTTTCTGGAATATAAAATAGAGTGGCTGTGTCCTTACACTTCCTTAAAATACCACCTAATAATGACTTGATGAACTACAGAAACCCACCTAGAGGAACTCAGCATTCTTAAAATGAAAATTTCTTCCCTAAAAGGTGTGTATTACCATTCCATGTAAGTCACTATGAGAAAATAACCTTCCCTCTTAGAGCTGGCGGTTTCTATGAGTTGGGTATTTGGTATTCATTAAATGTAATTATAGTTTAATTGGAGTTTTAAACCCCTTCCTCCCTTAAAAAAAAAAAAAAAAAAAGTTGTTTTCCAGCAAGGCTGAGATACTCCTCTTTTTGGAAGTAGCCAGTGGCATGTTGAGCACCATGATTTCTAATTGGTGTCTAGGATGGGGATCCTCATGCCTCAGGTCCTTGTAGGTAGTCTATCCCTGGTCTGTGCTTGAGGGATATTTTTACTTAAAAACAAAGCAAAGCAAAGCAAAACAACAAGTTTGTTTGAATATAGGCCTGACCTAGGAGGAGCTTAGGCCTCTGGGTCGGAGATTCTCTAGGACAGATACTGTACATTAGGCCTTTGGTCTTAGTTTCCCTATTGGTTTTGGTGACTCTTTCCTGCCTGGCTAGTTGGTACTAGGTGTGCAGGGTGAAAAGTGGATGCCTGTGTGGTTTCACTGCTGTTATGGAGAATATGGCAGGGGAAGTACTGGGCATAGAGCCTCAGAGAAGGAGAGACTTGAACCCAGGTGTGCCTGTTCTTTTCTGGCACTCCCAAGTTTTACAGGAACTTATATGAAGCTTGGAGTTGAATTTATTTATTTTTTCCTCTTTTTTTTGTGTGTGTGTGTGGTACTGGGGATTGAACATAGGGACACTCTACCTCTGAGCTACATCCTCAGCCCTGTTCTTATTTTTGAAACAGGGTCTCGTTAGGTTGATGAGAGTCTCACTACTTGCTGAGGCTGTCATCGAACCTCTGATCCTCCTGTCTCAGCCTCCCAACTACTGGGATTACAAGCGTGCACCACCATGCCTAGCTTGAATTTACTTTAGACTGTAATTTTGGGGGAAATTATTAAGCCTGTTGCATTCAAAAGATATGCACAATTAATTTTTTTAACTTTTGGCAAAATGAAAGCTAAAACAGTTGTGAGACATACCCTGTGGTCAGCATGTGTGTGAGCCTCCATGTCAGGGCAGGCTTTTGTGGGGAACCTCACATGGTGCCCTGCACTTTATTCCCAAGGCTCTTAGCCTGGTTCTGAGCCTGAGGCAGTGCTAGGCCAGAGCCCTTTACAACAGAAGAAAAGAAAGAAAGAAAAGGAGCTAGTCCAGCTTTGAGCCCCTGTGTCCTGGTTTTCTTCCCAAAGGCTATTTCTTTTTCCTTCCAGCTCACTGGGATTATTCAAGCCATGGTGGATGGTCAGCCAAGCCTGCAGCAAGTGCTGGAGGTAGGTTGAATGACCTTTAATTCTTGACCTCTGACCCCTTCCTGCTCCCTTTCTCTCCCTCCCCTCCTGAGAATGTAGCTGTGTAATTTGACTATGATTATGGCTTGATTAGAATAACATTTGCTGTCACATCAGTGACATGCTGTTGAGAGTATTGAACCATTGATCTGTCATCTCCAGCTGTTCCCGTCAGGGTTACTGACAAGATGTCCAAGTGCTGCCAGGAGTCAGGGGAGGACCCCCACCCTGCCTGGCTCATGGCCCTGTGCTGGTGACTCTGGGGCAGCCTGCTCTGGGTGGGTGGGACGCAGGGGAGCTGAGCCCTGGCACTATAGGACCAGCCCCAGGGACTGGAGGTGTTTTTGTTTAGCTTTGGTGTTGGCTTCCTGTGGCATGTGAGCACTTCATTAACTCACCCAGAACTCCCCATCGATGGCTTTTGTTTGCTGTCGGCTCCTCCAGGAGCTACGGCAGGGCCTGCCTGCCCTGCTGCAGCTTGCCTCTGGATGCATTGTGCCTGTCAGGGGTACAGAGGCTGCGCTGGGTAATGATTCCTAATCAGAATAATTACAACAATTGCCTATGTGAGGGAAATCAAATTAAAGACTTTAGAACCCGTGGCAGAGACCACACTTCTAGGATATTCTCCTTGGGGAGCTGGAAAAGGTTAAGATGCTGCTCCTTGTGCTCTAGCCCAGGGGAATGAGGAAGGGCTGTGCTTGTGCTTGGCTTTATCTGGCTTGCTATAGCCTCCAGCTTGGGGGTTTTCAGTAGGGGAGAAGGTCCCCCTCCCAGTCCCCTGTAGAAGGAGAGGAGAAGAGAAAAAAGCCAGTGGATCTCATTAGGTACTTAATTCATTTTTAAGGCCAATAAACCCAAAGCTTGGACCTTATCAGTTCACAGGAGGAAGCCAAGGATATGGAGGAATAGCAGGGCACATCTGCATGGGAGAAGGGCAGCTTTGAGGAAATATGGTAGTAGCAGGGAAAAGGGGGCCAAATAGCTCTCTTTGGCCAAGAATCCTGTCCCATGGGGAGAGAGATGCAGATTGAATTTTCTGGTGCCCCTCAGGATGGAGCAGGATCCAAGAGGCAAGTGTAAGTCCACCACAGAGGGGACATGTGCTCCCTTTCTCTGGTGTGGAAGGCCAGGCTGCCTCCTCTAGTTGGGTCAGTGTTCAGGTACCTGAAGTAGATTGGGAGAAGATACTCTGGCAGCCTCCTGGCCCCATCGGCCCCTCTTCTGTTGAGGGGAGATTCACTGCTCTGACTGAGGGAGCTTCTCAGTGTGGGCTGTTCTCTGGAAGACCAAACTCAAGGACCCATCCTTCCCCAGGTCCTAGCCAGCAGCACCTCCAGCCAGGGCCTGGCCCCTGAGGGTGGTTAGAGGACAGGCAGCTTTTCCTGGGAGCTTCTGTCTCTGGCATCCTGTCAAAAGCATGCTTGCTCTGGGCCAGCACCACTGGGTGTTTTCTCTGTGGCCCCATTTGCTAGGGAGATGTGGTCTTCAGGAAGTAACCTAACTCCAGGCCAGCCTTGGAGCAGAGTGCTCACAGGATTCCTGAGTCTTACCCAGGAAGCTTCTGCATGCTTTGTGGGTGAGGAGGAGGATTCCTGACATCAGCTTGAATAAGGAGTTTCTGGCAGGACAAGGAGACCAGACCAGTCCAATTAGCCTTGAGTTGGTTATAGAGCTAAGGAGCTAATTTCTTGTCACAATCAAGGCCCTGAGCAGGCCTCCAGGAAGACACTTGCCTGACTCATTTATTCTAAGTAGAGTTCAGGTTGGACCCCACTAGGCTGTAGTAATGGGAAGGGCTGGCCTTGGGGTTGTCTTGGTGGTTCTTCTAACCCTTTATTCATTCAGGTATAGAAGGGAAGGAGAGGGAGAGGCATAAGTCCAAATGTAGCGTTACTTCCCTGGATAGGCTCTTTGTAAAAGGTGCTCACTGAATATTTGCCATATGAGCAAGTGTTCAGTGCTTCTCATGGTGAAGGCCTGGTCTTGCTAGGCATGGCCTCCTGACTATCCTGTTTTGTCCTGCTCTCTGTTCCCACTGTGCAGGAGTTGGGACATCAGGGAGCTCCTCTAGCATATGGGACACCTGCTTTAGGAATGCAGGGGCAGTAGGTTCACCTTACCTCTTTCCCCTCCCCTCCCCTCCCCTTTCCCCTCCCCTTTC